>CM035439.1:110988953-111136453 GCA_020310875.1 Ceratopteris richardii | reverse complement strand
CTCCAAAATCAAAGAGAAGAAAAATTATAAAACATAAAGCATAGAGAAAGAGAAAGGGTAAGAGTACGTGCACGACTTACCAAGATGTGAGTTCTCAATAGAGAGAGAGTGTGTGTGTGAGTAGAGAGAGAGAGATCTGTGTGTGTGTGCACAAGACAATGCAGGTCACAATTCGGTTCGCGCGTGCAAGTTGGATAGAAGCAAGAAGTACTCAGTGTACAACACATGCAAAATGTTGAGTTTTGCTCTCGGGTTCCCAATATGTTTAAAACACGGCCTCAGTATAAGCGTTGGTATGGGTGCCGGTATAAGCATCGATAAATTCCAGTAATTTACCGATGCTTATATTGATGCTCATACCGATGCTTTTACCGAGGCCTATGGCAGTTGTGAGACATCCCGACGATCCATTTTAAATGGTCATACCGATGGTCACTTGACCATCGGTATGCTTCAGTGGACTTTTCCAATGTTTATACCGACGTCAGTAGTGACCATCGATATAGGCAACGTCGGTATGCCCCTCATATGTTGTAGTGCCTACTCAAGTCTAAGCGTGAAGTAATACTTTTCAAATTCATAATCTATAGAATCTCTATAGGGATTCAAACACCTTTTTGTTATAACATCCATAAGACTCTAGTACCACTACCTATGGTTCAAAGATCAGTGCTTGAGACTCTTGCACACTTTGGTGTACTATATGAGTGACCAAACCATGCTTGATTTTAACACAAATGAGTAGAATGAGAGTGAAAACTCTGCTCTGTAATCTACTACAAACAAAAGTGTTAAAGCCAAACTTTAACTCTAGATAGAGAGGAGAGAAATCATGAAAGCTACACTACTTGGAGTTTATTACTTCTTTAAAATAAGTGGAAGCTCATGAAAATCATGAATGAAACACCAAATAATGCTTATATATACGTTTTTCTTTTCCTCTAAACTAGCTAACTAGCTAGAACTAGCATAGGTGCACTTTTTGGTGCCTAGTTGAGAAGACTTGAATTTGATTGATATTTTTGGTGCTCAGAACTTGATTACCCAAATTTTTTTCTTCCTTTAGTGGAATCTAGATATTTGGAACTCATGGAAAAAATTTTGTACTTTCCTAGAAGACTCTCCTTGGCTATGACTATGTATGAGTTGGTTGGGTAGTATTTTAGATGCTTCATGTGTCATGTGTGGTGAGGAATATACAACTTTGGTATGGGATCTAGGTTCTAACCATGCCAGCTCCTTTGGAGGCACATCTAGTTTCAAAGTTAGTGCATGATTAACATTTTTTCTTCTTTTTTTCCTCTTATTGTCATGGGCCTTAAGTTTCACCTACACACATGATAGAGAAGAAGATTCTTTTTCTTCTCAAATCCAGTTTACTCTATGATGTTTGACTTTGGGACTACCTTTGGATTTCACTACATCTCAAAAAGGATAAACATGAGTGAGAGAATTGCTTCTCCCTTGAAGCCTACCCGCGATGCACAAGTAAGAAGAGAGATGAATAAGGGAGAGGTTAAGAAGAAGAAAATGTTATTAAGTGTAGAATTCAAGAAAGATGCCAACAATTAGATCTTCATCAAAGAAGATCGATGAAGTACCTTTACGTGTCACTCTTTAATTTTTGTTCATGCATTCCATGCATTTAGAATAAGAAGAAATGATTTATGTAAGCTAAAAAAGTAAAGCATGCTGAGAAGAATCAAAACACTTCCTATATGCATGAATTCCACTAGATCAAAGGTAGGACAATGAAGTGGAATTACAAGATCATGCCGCTCACACTTCTAGGGATCTGTTATTTGAAAACACTTGCTTCACATGATGAAAAGTTGCATTGCACGTGCATAGAAAGTGCATATGTGAGAAATTTAGAAATCATGAAAAGTGAAGTCTTTGCTCATCAGTTCAAGATTTCATATATGATTTATAATTCTTTCTTTAGTCTCATATGTGTTCTTTCCGGTTCTAAGATGAGTTACATAGCTTAACTTTGAAGCTTCTACCTCCCAAAGTTATTTGGGAAGGTTACAAAGTGGCATGTTTAGTCAGTGTTTTTAATCGATGACGACCTTGCACAAGGTCAAATTCACGTGAGTGTTACTACCTTATTTAGTGGATTATTTTAATGCTTTTGATTCTATTGGAAGGAAAGTTTTCTAAAAAAAATTCAAATAAAATAGAGCTAACTAGAATCATATCACATTTTATTTTTCTAGGTAGCAAAACAATGTTCAATTGCTAAGTTTGAAAGTTATAACAATGGAGTTGGAAGTTTCATCGTGAACTTTCCGGTCTGCTAATACTTCCAAACGTGGAATGTAAGTGTACCTTCACATTGTTTTTATTTTGTGTAACATGTAATTTACTCGAAAATCTTAGGAAATGCCTCAAGTTGTAGCTAAGACTTAGTTTGCACCGCTCAAATTATTGTAAAACGCACAATTTAAGTGCATGTTATTTTTGTACAAGGATTTTCCCATAGGCTAACCACATTCATTGGCTGTAATTGTAAGCAAGGTGGCAAGAAAATCCTACATCAAACATTTTTTGGTACTCTCAAACAAGGAGATGTACATTGCCTATCTCGAACGTTGTATTTGGGCGAGGGCATGAGTGTGTAAGAGAGAATGGACATGGGTGGATGCATGTGAGCATGCACATTTTCACGATTCCTTTCATCACATCCAGACACCATGGTTGCATAGGGGAACTAACATGTGTCAAAAGTATCCTACAATTATAGAGCATATTAACCTATCCGTACAACACTTATAAAAAAAAAAAAGCGAAATCAATCGTAAGCACAAGTGAAAATTATGAGGATATGTATCTTCTTATTCTTGAACTTATTCCAAGCGGGTTTAGAGTAAATGATAAGTTTAACTTGGAAGTGATAGCAATCATCTGAGTTAGCTAGCATCTACTGAAGGGTTGGGATATTTAAGAAAAAGAAAAATCTTTAGTATCAAATAAGAGTAAAGTAAAAATAAGAAAGATCCTTCAAATCAAGTAGAGAAAAGAAAGAGAGATAAGTAAATCTTAAGTATGTCTGGTTAGGATAATGAGTCTAGTTTAAGTGGGACAAGTTCCATTCGGAGTCTAGTCTACATAGTTGAGGAGAAATATCATGCTAAATGTGCATATATCAGTGTGTGCGTGCCTAATGGAGGGCATCTATCTTCAATAGTTTCATTGCGTTGTTAGAAACTTTCCCTATCACTGCCAAGTTTGTCCAGCCACATCTCTACACATAGCCAAAAAGAGTGCTGTCGACAGTCAGCCTGTTATGAGGTGGATCGTTCTCATAAGTGGAACATATATTTGCTTTGATTCAAAGTTTTTTTAAAGAAATAGTATCTAGTGAAAGGGGGCAAAAGGCCATTTTGTGTATCTGCAAAGTTAGAAGTGTCAAGAATTGTGAGAATATATCAATCTCTATGGAAGAGCTTGCTTCCAATTTATGTGATTTACTCTTATCAAGATCTGCTTATAAGCCTGTCTCCACGGTTCTTAATCTCTAACAGCAAATTAGACTTCTTGCTTTCTTTTATGTATGATTTAGTTCTTAATCTCTAACAGCAAATTAGATTCTATGAGTCTCCTTTTCCGTATCTAAAGCTATAGATTACGTATTTGAAAGTGTCTATTGAGTGTACTTTGAAGGAACTATCATGGCTTAATGTATAGAAAGTCATAGATCTAGGTCTCATCCTGCATGGCCATAACCATCCACAAAAGGGATCTTACTTCAGAAACCAGCGCAATTTTTGAAACCAGTGGATTCTTACGTACATGGGTAGTCAATCAGCTTCTGGGTAGCATGCCGTTGGTTTATGGGACGCACCAAGATTCCATGGATGCTATGCCCACATGTAATGTTTCACTTGCTCCAGCTTTCAATTTGTGCGTGCATTTTTGTCTGTAGTTCGCCAAAGGTCTACACTATCTGAAACTTCTTGTCTTCTTTTGTTTGTTCTTCTTCTTTTGTCGTTTCATGCTCTCTTGGATTTTTGGTCTCCGCTTTATCTTAGAATAGAGCTCCTACATTTAGAATTTAGTATGGGCTCACAACGACCAATAGCAATGCCACCTTGTCAACCTATTCTAAGTCAATTGGATTTTAAGAGATACTACTCTATGTAGAGTATTGATAAACTTGAATTGCTTAACTAGAGCATTTTATCTCAATATATTATTATGTGCAATGAGTAAATATGAATTCGTTGGCAAGAGGCACATCATGTTTGGCTATACTATTCTATGTATTCAAACCCAGCAATGGATGTTTTTTTTTTGAGCAAAAGACAGACATTATAAAATTGATGCAAGGAAAAAAGTAATTACAGAGAGCCTCCCAATAAAAAAGGGAGAAGGGCAAGAAACCACAGGGGAAGAAACAACCCCCAACCATTCAACAATTTACATCATATAACCCTCAAGGTAGCAGTTAATGAAACTCATCATGCTTTCTCTGTCTCTTGAGTGCAATTGGAGCACTTTTTTTCTCCACGAATTACAAGGGTAATTTTTTATGATAGATATGGGGTTATTTTCCAGCATATGTCCACTGAGGCAAGACTTCATGCAGAGTTTGAATAATCTTCTTATTCCCACTAGACAAGAGTAGAGGAAATCTTTACAATTCCTGTCATGAATTCTACTATTCTTGTGCTTCTAGATAGCCTAGAGAATGTGGGCCCTTAAAAGCTGCAACAAGGCTATGTCCATTTTGTTGTCTTCACCAATAAGCAGCTCCCTATAACCAGGGATATTTAGACCAGCAGACCTACAGTAGAGATAAATGACATTCCAGAATCTTATGATTCCCTTCCATTTGTAGAAAATATGCTCTAAATCCTCTTCCTTGCCACATAATTTGCAAAGACCTACATCAAATTTATACCTTTTGGCTTTCCTCCGAGTCCAGATACCTTTACGAAGAATCAGCCAAAGCAAACAAGATTGCTTATTAGTTATATGGAAGGCCCAAGTGGTCTGAAATCTATATCTCCATTGGTGATGAGACCAGGAAAGGCCCCACTTATTGTTCAACCTCTCACAAATGACCGTGATGTTACTCAAAGAATTTTTGAAGTTTGCATAGATGTCCTGAGCCACATCAGAGATCTTGATAGTTTTCCCCCAAATATTGTCTTCTAGCATTCTTAGCAGCTGCAACTTTTTATCTTTGACTATCTGTTTACAAGACATGGACAGAGAATTAGTACTCACAATAAGCCTGCCTTCAATCACTGTCACATCCCTAAAAAAAATCCTGCCATTTACCCAAGCCTGGTTTTTTATACTTATTCCATCTACTGGGGAGAGGCGAATTGTTAAAGTTAGTAAACCAACCAATCCACAAGGAATCTTGCAACAAAAAGGAATAATTTCTAGAAAACCAAATAGGTAGTTTATAACAATCTTTGACCCTCATCCAGGCTCTCCAAAAGGTACACACAACAGGGTTACCTATAGAGATAAAAAAGGTAGGACAAGTCACAATATCCCATAAAGTAAAGTCAAACCAAATCTTATTATTACTCATGCAAAATTTTTTAATATTTCTTTTAATTAGACAAGCCCAAAAATCATCACAGGAGATAGCTTTAAGGATCCATTTGGCAGCCATATGAGTAGCCATCCTTGTAGGTCAGATCAAACCAAGACCACCCTCATATTTCTTCATGCAGCAGATCTTCCAAGCAACTTCAGGAAAAATAGATCAGTGAAGGAAGAATGTAATGCTTCAACACAAAAGTTCTTTGAGAGATGTTAGGTTGCATATCCATCCACTTGAAAACCTTAATTCTAAATTTATCAAGAACCCAACTCCATCTTTGTTCATTGGTGATATCAAAGCCCATAGGAATACCCAGTAGCCTAAAGACTATACCTTTTTTGATGATATCACAACGTGCATCTTTAACACAATCAAGAATTACATCATTAATAGCAAAAAAATGAGTTTTATTATGGTTAACAACAGAGCCACTAGCTAAGCAAAAGGTATTTAGAAAATTTAAAAAGGTATAAGCAGAAAAAACATCAGCTCTCATAACAAGGTTTGTATCATCTGCAAACATTTGAAGACACAATTGAACCTTAGCTTGGGGGATTTCAATACCTTTTATGGTACCTTGAATGATGCAGTCCTTAACAAGCCAGCCTACAACATCACTAGTGATGGCAAAAAGGAGAGGAGCCAAGGGATAGCCTTGTCTTATGGATCTACAATGGATGATTTGCTATGTGAACCGTTTGGCATATCATGGGATCCCACCAAATCTAAGGGAATGAATTACTTTGGATTCTACTTAGAATATAGCAACACGGTTTGATTGTCTTTATTCAGTAGTGTGATCATTTATCTTGTACTCTTGTCTCCATGAGAATCTCAGACCTTCCATGTTCCTGAAGGCCATTGTCGGTGAGATAGATTCAAATGCAGGAAGAACTTGAGATGAGACAAAATGCAGAATGTAGATCCAAACGAGGGTATACATGTACTAGCACACTCTGATAGGATTGTGAAAGAAAATTTATTTCTCATGCCATCATTTGCAGTCTTGCTAAGGTTCTAAAAAAGACATCCTTTCAGTCATGAATTTATTAACATCAAAGGGCCATTATATCTTCATTTCCCGAAGAAACTTAGATGCAAGACAAATACATTATGCGTGAGAACAAAACCATAAACAGAACCCTTAAAAAATATTGTACTTTCGTACTTCCGTCTCAATACAATGTTTCAAATAAATGATCAAGGAACATAAAAACTCAATTCAAAGCTATAAGAAAGTTGAACAAGAGTTAAATCACTTTTCCAAGCAGTTTTAATGTTGTTCATTTGAATCTGATAATCGTTGTGCAAACTAACTTTACTTAATCTAAAGAACCTTCATGGCCAAGGAAAACCTAATGCATCTTCAAGTCCTCACTATTGCACATCATAACTTGTATCACAATATTATAATTTCTTAAAGAGATTGATTTAGGATGTCTCTCATGTGCATATGTACACATACGGAATAGGGACCCGTTCATGTGTAAGTAGGAAGAAAAAGAAAAACAAAATCCAAAGGAAACAACATACAAAAATAAAAACGGATTCATAGCTAGGGAGAGAGGTCTTACATAGTACTAAATATAATATTACCCCATGCACCTAAAGGCCCGTATTTATAAAAAATTTTATTTACTCTAGAAATATCGTTTAATAGATTATGCAAAAATGTTGTCCATTGATTTTTACAACAGATTTCGAAAACGTTTTTTTTCTTAATATAAAGGAAGTTCGGCAATAGCCTACTCTCCCGGACTTGAATTAAATAAAGAAAAGTACAAGAGGAGGGGACTACTGCCCACGGGACCCCCCAAATCCCACAAAGCAGGGGAAGCTTTTACAGAGCTTAGATGAAATTACAAAGAAGGTTAATTACCCTCTCATCACCCTCATGTGGGGCCCACTTGGGTTTAAGCTTGTTATCGATCAAAAGGAGTACTTGATGATGCCTAAAGGGGGGGGATTTTTTACAGTTGACAATCCTTTTGCCAAGGAGGAACAGCGATTTCTCAATTGACCACTCCTTGGGGGAGTCACCGAAGTTGAAAGCACATCTTTCCCGCCAGATTTTCCATAGGACCACCCCTCTGATGGCGTTCCAGAGAGTCGCGGAGCAGCCGATCGCTTCTCCCAGCAGGGCTTGCTGCCAATTGAGACGTTTTTGAAGTCTGATTCTCTTTCCAACCACCTGCCAGAGTCTGTAGGAGTTGGGGCAGGTAAAGAAGATGTGTGAAACATCTTCGGTAGACCGGTGGCAGCGTTTGCACCAGGGAGGGATCCCACAAATTTTGCTAGCCTTCAGGTTGGTCCAGATTCCATGATGAAGGATTTGCCATAAGAGGACAGACTTTTTGATTTCTATGAGGGGGTGCCAGATAGCCATGAACTTCATGTCCCACCGAAGCCGCGTCCATGACAGGCACCACTTTTTGTTGAGGTTGACCTGATAGTCGATCGTTTCTTTGATGTTCGGGACTTTTGATAGGCTATTCCCATTGTGCCATTTGAGACCAAGCGAGCTAGACATGTCGTGTCCCATGAGAAGGCGAACTTTGTGTCGGTCCCAGGCGAGACATCTGCTTTGCAGCGTGTTCCATTCTTCATGCGAAATGTTGATGCTAGGATCAAAATCCTCAAAGTTGATCCAGCGGTTGGTGTCTTGTTTCCAGAGATGTTTCCATTTTTTGAAGCCTTTGTTCCATAGCTTCTTGGCATTTTGAATGTTCCAAGATTCCACACTCCGGATGCCATGGATCGAAAACCAGATAGAGTCGTTTTGTCTGATACCGGCAGCCCACTTCCAGTCTTCACTTATTCTTGTGAAGCTTTTGACTTTATTCCAACTCTTCCAAAGGGAGCACACCAGATTAGAGCCTTTTGGGAAGACGGGGATCGGGGAAAACAACAAGGTCAAGATGTCAAGATTCTTCCAATTTGGGAAGCCCATGAGTGCCAACTCATTTTTGTTTCTGAAGATCAGCTTGGCCCACGAGGCCTCCCGGTTGCACCAAGCCTTAATCATCCATTTGGCCGACAGTTTGTTAGCCATGCACCCAATGTCCAAGATACCAAGTCCTCCACTATCTCTATGGCTGGTGCAGATGGACCATTTGATTTTAGGCACCCCCCTCCTATTGTGGTCGCCCGTCCAAAGGAAGTTTCTACAAATACTATCCAGTTTGGATAGATCATGCTCTTTCGGTCTCCAACAAGAAAGGAAATAAATGGTAGATGATAAGAGGAACGTGTTAATAACCATAGCACGACCAGCAAGATTGATTTGCATACCTCTCCAATAGTTAAGCTTGTTTTCGAGTTTGGCAAGCACCCAGTTCCACCGCTGTTCCATAGATACGCCAAACCCCAAGGGAATCCCAAGAAGCCGAAAAATTTGGCCCTGCGGAATGATTTGACAGCCATGATCAATGAGAAGGTCGGGCTGTGGCCCACCAATAGCTCTAAACGCGGTCTTAGAGTGGTTGATTATGGATCCAGAGGCTTCGCAAAAAGTAGCAAGACACTTCCAGAACGTCTCAAGGCTGGTACTATCATTGTGCACAAAAGCGTTCATATCGTCGGCAAAAAGTCTCATGGTGATCTGACTGTGGTCATGCGGCAAACGAAGGCCTTTAATGTTACCCGCTTCCACCTGATGCTCCACCAGCCTGCTAAGCCCTTCTGTGGCAATGGCAAAGAGAAGGGGAGCCAATGGGCACCCTTGTCTGATAGATCTTCTAAGTTTGATCACCTTTGAAAGATTTCCATTAATGTTAATTTGGGTCAATGCGTTTCCGAGAAGGGTCGCGATCATCTTGGTGAATTTTTGACTACATCCAAGATCTTGTAGCGACTGTAGAATATAGTCCCATTCTAGCCTGTCGTAGGCTTTATCAAAGTCGATCTTGAGGAAAACAACTTCTTGTTTAGACTCATTTGCAAATTCAAGACCTTCCCAGATATCTATAATGGTTTCCAAAATTGACCTGCCTTTGATGAAGCCTTTTTGGTCCTCGCTTAACCACGCTCTCAAGTGGCAAGAGATTCTGTTGGCAATGACTTTGGCGATGATCTTGTATCCTGTTTGGAGCATTGTAATGGGACGCCAGTTCTCTATTCTGTTCTTTTCCCCTTTTTTGTGCACTAACTTGATAATGCCATTGTTGAGACAAGAAGGCAGCGCGCCAAACTTGAGTGCCTCTTGCCAAACCAAACGAAGAGGGGTGGCAACCGCCAACTTGAAGGATTTATAGAACTCATTAGTGAGCCCGTCGGGTCCCGGGCTTTTACCTGAGGGGAGGGCATCAATGACCGCAATGATTTCGGCTTCAGAGATAGAGGCATGAAGCAGAGAGTGCAGGTTGGGAGGTATCCTGTGGGGGGAAACCCTAGATATGGCAGCCATACAATCCCTTCTATGGTGGGAGAGGGGGTTTGAGGTCCCCAGGAGTCTCGTGAAGTGCCCTTCAATGATCCCAAAATTATCTTTTTCCGTATTGCATACATTGCCATTTGCGTCTAGCAATAAGGGGATCGATTCTCTGTTGTGTTTCCTTTTGAGGATACGGCACATCTCTTTGGTGGGTTTGTCGGCTTCGCCAGCCCCCCACTCCTTGAAGAAAATTTGCAAATTTTTCCTTTGTATCTCTTCCTCGTATCTCAGCATCGCTCTGATCTTTCGAAGACCTTTCTGGGCTTGGGATTTTCCTTTGTTCACTTCCTCCTCGAGCCGCCAGAGTCTATGATATAGAGTTTCTCTCCGAGCCCGCCGCACAGTCTCAAGCATCTTCCTGGATCTAATCATGATCTGTCGTGACTTATCGACCACACTTCTCCAACACTTGGCAGGGGACAAGCCAGAGGCGAATGCCTCCTTCCACACATCCAAAATTTCTTGATGGACGGAGGGGAGAGAGAAGGAGGGCACACAAGCATGGAACCACGGAGCCTTACGGATCTTGGTGGGGGGTTGAAAAGTGATGACGATCGGGTAGTGATCAGAGATGGTGAGGTCGGTGCGTTGCGAGAGGGAGGGGTGGCCCCACTGATGATTAAAGCTCTGAGAAATGTAGCATCTATCAAGTCTAGCTTTCCTCAGGTCCTCGCCTGCTTGGAGATTTGACCAAGAAAAGCCCTTCGAGTCTTTGAATTCGACCAAGTCCAAGTGTAGTTTAGTTCTGTCCCACGTTTCTTTTTCCCGACTATCGATGACCCTACCCTTGCCCATCCATCTGTCCATAGGGTCCTCCACCATGTTGAAGTCACCACAAATAAGCACGTTGTGGGGGAGCGAGTCCAAGGAGGCCCAAGTGTTAAGTCTCTCAAGCTCCTCCTTAGGGGCATACAAAGAAACTAAGGTGAAACATAAGGGAGCACCGAAAGAAACAGCAATCCATCGATGGCAATCATCTTCAGTGGAGTTCTCAAGCTTCTCAAACCAGCGTTGGTTAACACCGATTACTGTTCCACCGGACCCCCGCTGATGCGCCGTTGAAATCCAAGCATGGGACGAGGAGACATGTCTAAGCCGTTTCTGGAGGTCATCTCCGTCAATTTTAATCTCTTGGATACATATAAAATCTGGGTTTAGGCTAATGTCGCGAAGCCATTGACCAATGATGGTTGCTCTTGAGGGGTCGGTTAGCCCTCTAGCATTTAATGAGATGATGATCATTGTCGTTGTAATCCCTCTTTGCGGGAGGGAGCTTTGTCCTTTCTTTTCTTGGGTTCATCTTTCTTTTTCGCTCGGATCGGATCCCGAGTTAGCAATATGTTCTTGTGGGGGCTTTTCCACGGTAACTCCATAGGTTGTTTCCCTTTGCGGGATGTCTCCTGCTGGGAAGAACAGGTCACCGATTCTAGCTCCGTTTCCGGAATAGTCGATCCGATGATGGAGCTTTCACTATCCATGTTATCTTCGTTGCTAGTGGTAAAGCCGTCTTCTTTGCTTGTAGTGTAACCCTCCTGCAAGGTTTCTTTACTGTCAGGGATCTCTAGGCCTTTGACGTCGGTGTCCACCTCGAGTTGGTTCCCACCAGGGTAGTCAAACTCGTTGATTTCCTTTTCCAGGTTGCAATACAAGTTGCTGGAGGGGGTGACTGGCTTGTTGTTTCGCTCAGAGGTAGCCCTAGGACTTCTTTTCCTTCTTCTTCTGACTTCGATGAACCCATCTGCATCAGCTTCTGGATTAAGGGGACCCTTGAATTCCTCTACTCCATCTTGAGCAATTTTGGGGGCTTCTTGATTTCGCTTGCTTTTATGTCTCAAAGGGCAATCTTTGATCCTGTGCCCTTGTTGGCCACAACGAAAGCACGCGTTGGGAAGGTTTGTGTAACTGATGTCTTGCTCCCATACATCCCCTTCGCCCAAGTCCACCTTGATCTTCGATGGGAGTGGCATACTGAGGTCAGCCTCGACACAGATTTGAGGGTGCCACCGGGCATTGAACGAGTGTCTTGCACCTTCATAAATGAGGCCACCAATGTCCTCGCGTGAGGCCAACGGCTTACCGATAGGAGAAACGATGTCCCATATGAAGTTGTACAAGAAGTATGGCAGGTTAGGGAGCTCAACCCAGAGGGGGTACTGAAGCGATTTCGATTTGTCAGGAGTAAAATCAGGGGACCATCTGAATAGGCACAGGGTCGCCCGGCCGAGTTGCCAAGTTCCGACACTGAGGGCTCGAAACACCATATCTTCATTTTCAAAGACTAGCAGCAAGTGGCTTGCCGGTAAGAACTGACACTTGCAGACAACTAGCCCGCGGGGGAACCACTCGTTGCGAAGCCACAGTCGCAACGAAAACGTTAGTTAATAAGCCTATCAATGTATTTATGTATTATATAAGAATAATATTATATTTTTTGTCAATTGATGCTCCAAACATAAATGTGTTTCTACAACAATCACACACACACACACACACACATATATATATATATATATATATATATATATATATATATATATATATATATATATATATATATATATATATATATATATATATATGTGTGTGTGTGTGTGTGTTTGTGTCTATGAGAATGCAATGTCCATATATATATATATATATATATATATATATATATATATATATATATATATATATATATATATATATATATATATATATATATATATATATATATATATGTGTGTGTGTGTGTGTGCGTGTATGTGTGTGTGTGTTTGCGTCTATGAGAATGCAATGTCCATACCTTTAGAAATATTGATCTACTAAATTTTGTGGAGAATATAATAAATAAAATACGATAATCCATAACATGCCCGCTTGTAGTTAAAAACCAAACGACTTCAATCAATAGTAAACAAAAGGACAAGGATGTAAATTACATTCCATAAATAAAAGTGTTCCATGTTATAAATAAAACACATACGTGGACTTTAACGTAAAATTCACATGCAAATAGTTGAATGTGTAGTTCAACGATATGTATGAATGAATTGATCATGATCTGGTTTACATGATGCTTCCTATATCAATTAAAACTTTTTCAAGTTCATTTGTTTCTCTTTCACAAAGTATCTAGGACATTGAATTTTTTTTTTCTGTTGTACTTACATTATAATCCAATATTTTTCAGGTATTAAACTTTTAGTATTCTCTTCCATTAATGGGATGAATATTGTTTTATAATTTTAGATGTATTAGATTAAATGGAATATATATATTCCAATTTGAAGGTAATTGTAATAAAAAACAATTTTCATAAAAGTTTTATATAATCCTAAATGGGCCATAATATCAATGTGATGCTTTTAGTTTAAAAGTTTTCTTAATACTTCTATGTCCTCTTTTGATAAATACTAACAAGAAAGTTTGTTTTATTTTTCAACTGTTTTGAAGTTCTTTTGTCATTCCCATTTCGTGTGTATCTTTATCAAGTCACAATTTGATTAAACTTCATGAGGTAACCAATATGGTCGCTAAGCAAAGCTTCAAAAAATGCACACAAAGTAAATGATCAGTTTTTATTCTGATTTCAAACATTATTCATAGAGTAACAAGAATGTAAATGTAAAGATTTTCTATTGGTTGATCACTTTGACCATTTCTTGTAGAATGAAGTGCCAAAAGAAAACAATCCGTAATGTAAATTAAAAGCTACTAGGAAAAAATAATGTTAAAATCTTTAAAAGAAATATTTTGGAAAATAATACAATACAATATGTAAATAAGTTAGCTAATTGAAATGTAGAAATTGTATTTGACAAGGACGGAAATATATATATTTGATAAAGTTATATTCCATTATCCTAATCATAACCAACAACAAAGTCTACATATATTTTTTTCCATGGTTCTTTAGGAATAGGTAATTCTATTAATCAAGAAATTTCTTTTTATCATGATGTTTAACTCTTTGATAAACAATTTATTGTGAAAGAAATTGTGTGAAAAACTTAAATGTCTAATGCAAAAGAGAAAAGAAAGTTTTACATGAATAGATAGTGTTAGATTTAAGAAATGATGGGCAAGAGATGGCTGAACCACACCCTATGAGGGACGATTAGGAAGTCATCCTCATCCATGAATTTTGGAGCAAGTGGTTAGCCCATCATACTCCTAGAGGATAGTTCATGAGTTGAATTCTTGCAAATTGGTATTAGATCTTGGAACTAGGCTTGGATAAGGTGGATGGAAGCTACATGTGGTTCTTTAAAAATTTAGCCCAATAAATTATAGTGTATCCCCCAATTTATACGTGAGATTTAGAAGTCTAAGGTACTATTGGGAAACTCTTAGAATGATCTTCCCAAAGTAAGATCTAGAATGAGGATCCAAGATAGTTATCATGGGCGCAAACTAGGTTCATGATACAAAGGTTGAGCATAAGGGATCTAGAAACCAAGGCTATGAACAAGGTAAGCCCATAGGCAAGTGGCCAAAAAGTTGAAAGGGAAGTTTTAAGGCACCATGGTTGAAAGCAAGGGTTCAAGAGACAAAGGTTGATAATAAGAGGTTCAAGAGACTATTCAAGGATGATGATTTCAATTCAATGGGAGATTAAGGATTGATCATTAAGGATAATGATCTCTAGAAAGAGAAGAGAGGTTTAGATTCAAGAAATGACAAGCAAGAGATGGTTGAACCACATACCAAGAGGGAGGATCAGGATATAATGAACAACCATGGATTCTTGGGGCAAGTGCTTAGCCTATCATACTCCTAGTCAATAGGTTATGAGTTCAATTCCCACAATATATTCTAGAGATGTACATGCCCAGAGGAACAAGAAGTTCCTTGCTTGAGGGATAGCCAAGGCCGAAAGGTAGAGAGTTTAGATAACATCTCTACTCATGATGACTAAAAGATGAGTAGAGGGGCCTTAGAGAGAGCTCTAGATGGTGACTAGGCAAGGGCTATAAATAGGTTGGGAGGTGAGTCCTATGTATGCCATTCTCCACTTCTTACATTTGATATGAGAGCTTAGATAGAGCATTTGAGAAATCTCATAACCCTCTTTTCTCGTGCAATTTTCTCCCTTCTCCTTGCTCAATGGGCACAAATATGGTAAGGTGTGATTGTTAAAAGGAGGTATGTAGACATTGAGAGACTTGTTTGTGATAAATCTAATAAAGCTCAATGAAGTGTCCCTGACATATACCCGAGTGACCACTATACATGTCAGAGAAATGAAAAAATGATGCGTGTCATCCTAGATCATCACATGTTGAACTTCATATCTCAACACTCCCCCTCAAGCTCAATGCCATGTTCTCTAATCAAAGCATCTTCCAAAACTTCTTCAGCTTCTTTGCTCCAAGTGCTTTAGTGAAAATATCGACAATTTGCTCATCTGTTCTCACATAAACAAGATCAATATCACCTGCTAATACCTTCTCTCTCATGAAGTGATAATGTACCTTGATATGGTTTTTTCTAGCATGAAAAATAGGGTTCCTTGCTAACTTTATGTTGCTAAGATTATCACAATAGATGGTGATAGGCTTTTGCATTTCCACACGTAAATATGCAAGTAGCATCTCCAGTCATGATGCCTCACATGCTACCAATGCAGCACCTCTATACTCAGCCTCTATACTGGACAAAGCAACAGTGGGTTGCTTCTTGCTACTCCATGTAATAGGTGCACCTCCAAGTGAGAATAGAAAGCCACTAGTAGAGTGCATCAGCTTCATAAAACAATGCATAATCCAAAGTAGCACTCACATAATGTAGAGTGCACCTTAGAGCATCCAAAGGTGGCTTCCTGGGAACCTGCATAAATTGACTTTTAAGTCCAATAGTGTAGCTTAGATCAGGCCTTGTAATCGTGAGATATATGAAACTTCCCACAATTTTCCTGTGCATAGTAGCATTTTCCAATGCTTCACTTGATATAGTATTTAACTTCAAATTCTAATCTTATGGCATAGAAATCGGCTTACAAATAGCATACCATACTTTTGCAGCATATTCAAGGCATATTGCCTTTGCGACATCCATATACATATTTCTATATTTTTTTTAACTCAATGCCCAAGAAATAGCACAGCACACCAAGCTCTTTCATGTCAAATTCTTGCATAAGAAGTTATTTTACCTCTTTGATATGTTCTTCATTATCACCACCTACAATCAAGTCAAAATAGATAGCCACAATTGTGATGCTATCATCACCCTTCCTTGCATATAGTGAATGGTCTGCATCACACATAGAAAATCCAATGGTCGTCAAGTAATCAGCAATCCTTGCATGCCATGCACGAGGTGCTTGCTTCAGCCCATACAAATCCTTTTGCAACCTACAAACATATTTTGGATGCTTTGTGAGATCACATACTCTATACCTAGGATTCTAGATAGGAGATACAAATGGATGAGGAATGATATCATCCATGAAAATCTAGTAATTAGGAAATCATAATTGCGTACAAATTCTATTTGATAATGAGAAGCTCTAGTTTGTAAGTATTTTCCTTTCTTGATCATTGAGAAAAATGATCTTTAAAAAGTAGAGAGAGTGTTAGACATTTAGTCTACAAAGAGCATCTCATGTGTGTGTGTGTGAGACAAGAGTTAGTTGAGCCAAGGTCTCTAGCTCGAGGATATCCTAAGGTATCTAATGGTTAGACGGGATGCGAATTCCATGATCGCCACATCTTGACATTACAGCATGCAAGAGTTTTTTTTATATAAGTCGATATGAAGAATGGGAGTTTATTTGCATACACGTCAATGTATTTTTCATTTGAGAGAACTTAGTAATAAGAAATCTTTAGGGTCCAATACTAATGGCCTCA
Source organism: Ceratopteris richardii (assembly GCA_020310875.1). Taxonomy (NCBI): domain Eukaryota; kingdom Viridiplantae; phylum Streptophyta; class Polypodiopsida; order Polypodiales; family Pteridaceae; genus Ceratopteris; species Ceratopteris richardii. Next base: position 111,119,619 of record CM035439.1, on the reverse strand, counting down.
TTACTTTTGTAGATTCTATTTGATAGTACATTATATATTATGCTCGAAAGCATATTTTTCTTACTCTATTTTTTTTGAAGAAAAGCCAAGTGTTGGGAATCTTTCACATTTTTCATATCTCAAATTTTCGAGACTAGAAGGTTGAACCAATGTCCCAAAAGTCTTAGGAGATTAGAAACAACTTATCCCTAAGTGACTCAACCTCATTTACAAATCAATATGACTTTACGAATACATGAAAGGTTCATAAAGCCACCATAGCATTTTAACCATACATAAAAAAGTTATCCGAAAAGAAGCTACTACGTAGCTGCCCGGATAGGTGTCTTTCCTTTTGTGTCATCAATCTTTCCTTGCCATTTGTTTGCTCTTCCTCGGTGTACTGATCAATGAGAGATAACGTTAGAGCTCATGAGAATGCATCAGAGTGCATGACTTTATGTTTCAAGGTATGTGAAGATAAGTGAATGGATTAAGTTTGCAGATCTCCCCCTAGAGTTCTACCCCTGGATAGAGCACTTAGGGAAGCTTCTGGGGAAAGTCATTGGCTAGAAGTAGAGGAAAGGTTTCAACCCCAAATGGGATCCGCAAATCTTAGTGGAAATCGACATTTCTAAAGAGCTGAAGTCCTCCATCGCCATTGTGGATGAGGATGGCACTAGAGTTCATGTACAAAAGGTCGTATATAAAAACCCCCCCAATGCTTGCTTCAATTGCTTGAAGCAAGGGCATCTAATAAAAGACTGTCCTCTGCTGCACAACAGAGATGATGCTAACAATGTAACTAGTGAAGCTCAAGATAACACCCACATAAAAAGGAACGAGGACTTGCCTGATAATAGTTTCAAGAAAGTTGGGAATAGAAATCAAAAGAAAGCTTCCTCTATTCTGAATAAAAGCACAGCCATGATTCATAGCATAAGTAATCCTTTTGTTGTTCTTGAAGAACATTCCGAAGCTTCCCCAAATGATATAATGGATTGTGGTCGACAGGACAACATAAAAAGTTCCTTGCAGGAGGTTGTCTGTGATGCTCATCACCTGTTAAGGAGCAAAAGCAAGTGAGTCTCCAGGGACCTCCTAGGGACCTAGCTCCTCTAAGCCATACCTACAACTCCACATCAAGTGGAGAAGAATCAGAATATGAAAATCCTGAAGATAAGGTTCTCGCTGCCGAGCTTAATGACATGGACACGGAAAATTTCACCCAAGCTCAGAATAAGCAAATAGTGTCCACTCATGTAGAAATGCACATGATGACCAGCCCCATCCAGTCGAGTAAAGACCTTAGTAAGAGCAAGAGGAAGGAGACTACTAGAGTATCCAACTCTAATATTAAGCCTCTCCAAAACTTGAGGAAATGACTAAAAGTTGGTCAGTTTTAAGGCTGCTGCAAGTTCTTTTCTTTTTACCTTGTCTTGATCTCATGGATGCTCTCAAAATTACTTCTCTCAATATTAAGGGTCCTGACCCGATCCGTGGTAAGGTTTTTAATAACTAGCTCAAAGATTCATCTGTTTGTCCTCACATCATATGCTTGCAGGAAGTTAAATGTAGGGGCTTCACGCTAGAATCCAATCTGAACGTTGCCTCCCCAAGGCACAAGTGGTATTCGACTAGCCATGATAAAGATAAGGGAGGTGCATCTATTGGCCTTTTGCAAGAACTTTCTCATATCATCCAAGAGGTGTTGGTTAGTGATTCTCCCAATGGTTTGCAATTAAATCTAACTTTCCCCTCAATCTCACCATAGTTAGTGTGTATGCGTCCAACAAGACTAATGACAAATGTGAATGCTGGAATGAGCTTTCTTCTCTTACTAGGGAGGTTGCTCTTGTTGGAGATTTCAATATGGTTCTTAACTCTAATGTCAGGAGAGGTAATCCTGACAATGTTTTGTAGGGAAGGGAAAATTTTTTTTTGGTACAATATGACATCGTCTTTAAATTTGAATGACTATTCATTCTTGTGAGGTCATACTTGGTCCAATAGAGATGTGGGTAACCTGCTTTCTGCTAGGTTGGATAGGTGGTACATGAGTGCCCTCAGATTTCATGACTTGTGGAACAACTCTTGTATTGCTGATAAATCCCTGACCATGTCTGATCACTGGTCGTTGGTTGTTAATATGTACATGAATGCCCCGTCCTATAAGGTTGGATGGACCCATGTTGATGCCTCCTTGCTTAAGATCCCTTGCATCAAAGCTGAAATTAAAAGTATTCTGTCCAAGTATTTCTACACCCTCTATCTTAATCCTTTTTTGGATTGGGAAAGGGCGATCAAGGATATTCAGACACTGCTCTTTAATTATAAAAAAGAAATTAGAAGCATCAGATCTAACAGAAGGATGCTGATAATAAGGAAGATAGAACAAATTGAGCTTTCTGACTTGGACTCTTTTAATAAACATCAGAGAATTTATGACCTCCAGGAAAGGCTTAGGTTTGAAGATTATCTCCTTTCTAGTGGTGCTCTTGCCTCCTCAAGAGAATTCTAGGCAAGAAAAGTAGATAAACCTAATAAACCCATGTTTGAGCTTATGAAGAAGAAGAAAGCTAAGGATTTTGTGACCTTACTTAAGAAAGATTCTGGGATTATGCTTTATCCCAAAAAGATAACCTTCAAGTGGTTGTTGACTTCTTTACTAGTGTTTTCTCTATGCCTCCCAAGAGGGGGGAGGATATTCAGAGGGCCGGGGCCATTATTGCTATGAAGAGAAACAAAATGGTCTCTCAAGCCCTGGCTTCCCTCTTGGACCTGCCCTTCTGTGGTGCTAAAGTTAGAGAAAGCATTTGTAAATTGAAGTCTGGCAAATCCCCTCGTTTTGATGGTATTCCCAATGAGTTCTTCTAGGAATTGATTGATTTCATTGAGCCCATTGTTCTCTTGGTGCTGCAAGAAGCCAGTAGGAAGGGTACTCTTTCTACCTTTATCAATTCTGGTGTGATTAAATTGATCCACAAAAAAGGGTCCAAGGATGACCTCAATAACTGGAGACCTATCTCCCGTCTGACTTCTCTTTACAAAATTTTTGCCTCTACTCTTGCTAGAGGAATAAGCCTCATCATGGACAACATCATTTTTCCTGAACAAAAAGGCTTTATAAAAGGCTGGTTCATCCTGGATGCTATTATTTCTATATGGGAAGGGACTCAGTATGCTAATGAGATCAAAGATGAATGGGACTTTATTCTTCAGTCCTCACAAGATGTTGGATTTGGGAAAGGGTTTATTAAGTTCACAAGTATCCTTTTTGGAAATGCTAACTCCAGAATAGCTGTGAATGGGCATCTTTCTGAGTCCTTTAAACTTTGTAGATCCATCAGGAACGGCTGCCCCCTCGCCCCCCTCCTCTTTGCTATCACAAGTGATTCTTTAGGGTGGTTGGTTAGGGACTGTTATGAACAAGGCCTCATCAAAGGTTTGGTACTTCCTGGGTCCCCCAATCACCTTGGCCTTCAGATGTTTGCAGATGACACCAATATGCTTACTAGTGCTGATACCCTGTCTGCCGATAATTTTCTCATGTGTTTGGATATGTTTTGTAAGGCCAGTGGGTCAGTTATCAATCATCTTAAAACTGGTTTTTTTCTTCTAATGATTTTATTCCTGACTGTGTTTCAGAAAAAAGGTGTGAGATTATTAAAAGAGGAACTGTTTTTAGTCTACTAGGGATCCCAATGGGCTTTAGTGTTTCCTTAGAGCAGAGATGGTCTTGGGTCCTGGAAAAATTCAAAAGGAAAGTTTTCCTTTGGATGGGCCTGCAGCAATCTCTCTCTCAAAGAGTTTCCGTTTTGAAGCATTACATATTACCTTCTCTCACCTACTATTTTGCTTGTTGGCAGCCAACTAAAAAGCATTTCGCCCAGGCTGTCTCCCTGGCTAGAAGGTTTCTGTGGGGAGGGACTCCAAGCTCAAAAAAAATTCCTAAAGTCGCTTGGGATACTTGCTGCATGAAGAAAGATGAAGGGGGGCTTGGACTCACATGCCCCTCCAAAATGGCCACCCAAATGGTTGGAAAGTGGATTTTTCGGGCCACTGCTTCTAAAGACTTCTGGGCTTCCTTGATCAACAGAAACATTAAGGAATTCCACATTAAGGACCATAAAAGCTGGAAGGCTACGAGTCTTTGGGAAGTGGGTGTTTCTCCCGTCCCCTTTGTGCCTAAAGGCAGTGATCTAGTCTGTTTGTTCTGGAAGGCTTGGATGAAGATAAAGATGAACTACTCACTCTCTCAACATTTTTCTACTAATTTCTGGTGCATTATGCAGGACTCTCCTTGGTGTGGATGGGACTCTCCTTGTTCCTTTACTATACAAAACAATAAGTGTAGGAAAGCAGGTTTTACTAACTGGTCCTCCTTTTACAGCGACAACCTCATCATGAACCATAATGAAATCCTGGAGCTTGAAGGACTTTCTGCTGCCTGTAAAAAAATCCTTATTGAGAAAAGAAACTGCTTTGCTTATAAACTTAATCTTTTTTTCTGATTTCAGGTTGATTCACCTTCCCTAGATTGTTGCTGACATGTATCAAAGATTTAAGAAATCCTTCAACAGTATTCAGAGATTGGTTCCCAGGCTCAACATTAAATGGAAGGTCTCTTGGAACTCTGACGAATGGAGATACAGATTTCGACTGTTGTGGGCTTTTTCCCCTTCTAATAAACATGCCCTCTTGCTCTGGAGTATCCTGCACAAAGGGCTATGGACTGGCAATAGAGCTAAGGCTTGTATATCAACAATGGTCTGTGTTGTAATTGTGACCAGGTTGATGATATAGAACACTTGTTTTTCCTCTGTCCCAGAGCCAAAAAATACTGGCAGAACGTGAATATCTTCTGCAACTCCTCTAGTATCTGGTCTCTCACTTTGAAAGAGGCTCCTCTTGGAGTCAGTCACTGTTTGGAAGTTGGGATTTGGCAGCTGCTACATAACCAGATCTTATGGTTTATCTAGAAGGAAAGGAATGAGATACTGTTCTCTTGTACCCCCAAGAACCTTTATGTCATGTGTAACATTAAGCTCTAGAATATCTCTAAGCTTTGCAAGACCTTAATGAAAGAGGCCCCTTGTTGTAATGACCAATGGTCTAACATCTGTACTAAGTTTCGTTATAGTCTCTGGAAAGACAAAGTCCTTGCTCTGTACTTTGTTAAGAGGCTTGATATGCTCGAGTTTCTAGACTCCTTAGTGTAAGTTTCTCCCTCAGGACTGTGGGAGCTCCCCCTTTAAAAAAAAAAAAAAAAGGAAGTTCGGCCATGGCCTAATCTCCCGGACTTTAATTAAAATAATGAAGAAAGGTTACAGGTGAATGGGACTAGTGCCCATGGGACCCCCCAAATCCCACAAAGCAGGGGACGAGTTCGGTAAGCTAGAGGGCATTACAAACGAGTTCGGTAAGCTGTGGGAGCGCCCCTTCTTGGGCTGTATTTTCTTGTATTTAATCTACTGTTTCCGTTGTTCTTAAAAAAAAAAAAAAGATAAGTGAATGGATATGGAGCCAACAATGGATGTGATTCTTCATGATGGAGCTTGTACTCGACATGTCATTCTTCAGGATGGAGCTTCTATCGCGTCGTTCTTTTCTGTCTCGTATTGTTCTGATCCCATGTGACAACGTGACGCCCAAATATGCCGTGGTAGCATATGTGTGCCCAAATTGGTTGTTCCCCATTCACATCTGCCTCATCTCCCGCTTTTCTATGCATTCAGCTTCTTTCTTTACATTGTGCGTTGTGATTATCGCCACGACATTACATGAGCTTCCGGTCTTCAGAATGGGGACTTGAAAAGGTGACAGAAGTGAACCTCACATGCATTCTTTCTGCAACTTCCGTCCCTTTTTCGTTTTTTGGAAAAAGTCCTTTTGTTTGGAAGTTGCGTCGCCTTAGTTTTTTCATTATGCTTAAGATTATGAAGCACAAGGCACATCGTGTGGTTAAGTCAGGCCTTTCTTTCTGTTAAGTATCAAAGAGTTTGACTTTGAGGGCCATCTTCATGGGTCTGAATGTGCTTGCTATTCTACAACATTCCATTCGAGCAATCGTGCTCTGTACTCGAAGGTCATATTGATTTTTCTTTTCCTTGAAGGCCAATACATTCCGGTTGAGACGTCGATATTCTGAAGGGTTTTTAGCTCAAGCTTGATCTCAAGACCTTCTGCCCAAGAGATTGTTGAGCCAGCCTTACTGTTGCCTCTTCAAGAGTTGAAAACAATACGGTCTTGGTCACAACACTGCCATTTGTGTATCTCTTCACCACTTTGGACATTGATAAACAGAGCTGTCTTGCGCCCATTGGATTTTGAGGATTCTCCTTGTAGCTTTGAATTTGTGGAGCTGATTGAAATTAAAGTATGTCAATTATCCGTCCTTGAGGTAGGACTTTTCAAGCATCCAACAAGGAGCGCAAACAATCCGTCCTTGACTTTTCAAAGATGGAGATGGTAAAAAAGATTATAATTATTTTACTTAAGATTCCGAGCGGAGAGCCTGTTTGAGAGCTCACAAGTTAATTGTTGATGCCTCTTGAGAAAAGAGACACGCATAGCTCTCCAACATAGCACGTGCTTCCTCTCATGGGTTCGCTTTCGTACTTCCTCCTTGTTGTGATAAGGATTAAAGAGAAGAATTATGTATGATATATGCCTCCCGAATGCTGTGAAACATATTGTGTGGGATTTGTCTAGCAAATTCTCACCTTCGTTAAAACTTTTTTTGTCTTACCCACTCTTTGTGTTAGCGGATGACCAATGTCTACCCTTCATGATTGTATGTTGTATTTCACATTGTATAGGACTCCCATAATAAAGAAAAATTGATTGTTTATTTCTCAATTATAGGACTTCCAAATTGCACATCAAATGAAGGTTGAATTGAACCATTTAAGATATAGTAAGGTGAGGGAGAGCCTGGAAAAGCTTGATGTGCAACATGCATAATGGACAACTTCTACCTACACTCATCTTCCTACAATAGAACACAGACTGAGTCCTCAAGTGTTAAGGCATTTAGATAACCTTTCATCATCAATCAAAGAGTAGAACCAGAACTTTGATATGAATCTCGAAGACCGTTCAAGATAGTCTGTAAAAGTGAACTATCTCGAAAGACTTCATCAATAGAAATCGATTGCTCCTTTAAAAATTTGATCTTTCTCAAAAAACTATCCATGGAATCTCCTTCATTCATGTGCTTACTCTCCAACTATTTTTGAAGGTAACAACGTGAGCCTTATTCCTTGCCCCATATAAAGTGTTAATTGTATCCCAAGCTTCTTTTGCTATTTTGTAGAAGTGAACCTGAGGAATAATGCCACGTATGACAAACAAGGGTATCACTGCATGTGCATGAGCATCTATGCCATGTCAATGAAATTGGTCTGCAATAGATGCAGCAAGAAACACAACATGAACATCATCTTCAACTCCATCCGCGTGACCTTCAATAACTGTATTTAAAGGTGTAATAGGATGTTTTTTAACATCTTGAACAATATTCTAGAGTCCTTTTGCAACCAACACATGACACATCATATATGCCCATAATGGTTAATTAGTACCATCCAATCTATCCTCGATACCTAACATACAAAACCCATCATTGATTTTACCCATGGCCACTAACTAAAATACCTAGATGTATTTTACAGAGCTTAGATGACATTACAAAGAAGGTTAATTACCCTCTCATCACCCTCATGTGGGGCCCACTTGGGTTTGAGCTTGTTATCGATCAAAGAAGGTTAATTACCCTCTCATCACCCGTGGGCACTAGTCCCCTTCTCTTGTACTTTTCTTTATTTAATTCAAGTCCGGGAGAGTAGGCTATTGCCGAACTTCCTTTACATTAAAAAAAAAAAAATACCTAGATGTAGAAAAATGATTGTATCTCCAAACGTTTAATAGAACTATGCTATCAAGATCTGCTAGATTTATAGCAAACTTTGAGGTGCTTGTACGGGCCAACCAAAACTTGTATATATGTTTGAAACAAAAGGACAAAATTTATAGGTGTTGCGATAGTGAGTATGCTCACCAACGTATGTGTGATTTTGAGACTATGAACCATGTCTCAAAGGCTCTTAGTCAAACAAACCAACTCCAACTCCTAGTTTGCAAATGGTGTTACACACGAGGTGCTTTCAGCAAGTTTAGGTGATAGAATGGAAACTCAAGAAAATTTGATTAGATCAAAACTTATCACATCATCCAAACCATGGGGAAAATAATTCAGGATATTCAATGATCCTCTATGGCATGAAGTTCATAATAAAAAATTCATATCATTCATAATAGAGAAACATTTCAACCTCTACTTTAATTATCAATGCACAATTGAGAAAGAATTCACAACCTTAATGCATATAAATCAATGTTTGCAATAAGGATGTATGAAAATATAGCTCATATGATCAAGGCATAGTAAATTTGGAATCGTAATTCAATGTGATCTTTTCATAACATATGAGCTCAAATGCGTTACACAAAAGAAAGAAGTCTTCATTTTGAAGCATTGATAAAAGCTTTGGTAAAGGTAACACACTATTGTGTGTAGCACACATGTCTTGAATCCTCCTCACTACAATGAGAGTATAACACATTTCGATCTAGATTGTAGTACGGAGGTATACAGTAAACATGACTACAGAGTTTCATGAAAATTCAAGAACACTAAAGTTATATTGAAGATAGCACGATTCAAACATTGCACATATTACATCAAAGAAAACAATTTTAATGGGTATAATAAGCACGAACTAGATACCCACTATCAGTTTACTTAACATTCAGATAACCCAATGAAATAAACGACAGGACTCAATAAAGATTCCAGACATTGTGTGTAATAATGTATGTACTATAATCCATTTGTATTCTCAATACTGAATGGATGATATCAATTCTTTGAAACAGGGTAGAAGTTTGAAAACCTATCAAAAATTTACAATATGATAGAGTATATATGGTTTATTTAGGAACTAAGCATAGTAAGTTAATGTGTCCGATGTCAAGCATCATCACGTTCGCATTCTCATAAGAAAGATGGATAGTTGTTCCATTAGAATAGGTGTACATTATCAGAATTTGATCAAATCACATACATTAGTAGTGACTCAGTTGCCTTCAAGTAGAGAAAAGAGAATATCTATATTCTCGAGAGAGAATCAAATGTATGGTAGAATAAAGTCCTAGTGTAGCTGTCAATGTGTTAAATATCTGACATCATCACTTATACTCTTCAGTGCTTGCTAATCCTTCAGTGTTCGAATCCTTCAATGCTCGATAATCTTGCAGCAGTCAATGTGCATTAGAGGCACCTCTAGGAATCCATCATCAACATCATCCTCACTCGTGGTGTCCTCTTCAAAACAAGGTTGACCGTCTTTTCCCCTTCTCTACAAAGTCAACATCCAAATCTCATCCATACATTGCACGATCTTCAAAGTCAAATTGTGAAGTCTATAGTATATATGCAGATACATGTAGGAGGTAATGTCTAATAAGTGATGTATGGATAACCATTCACCTAATTAGAGTTGGAGGAGCATTGTTTTAGAGATTCAGTGTGGCTATGTTGAAGATGATTGACCCCTTTTATAGCTTCAAAACTCTAATCTTAGAGTTAAACTTCAAATGCTATTATGAAAAACAAATTTTGCCAATTTATTTGATTAGAGAAAAAAGCAAGCATCACTACTTTTGCTTTCTCTAGTCAGTTGGAGAAGTAATTTAGGGATCCCTTAAAAAGCCTAAGAGCCCTACTTGAGGCAATGATTTTGCAAGTTGAGTGATCTGCTAAAGATGGGAAGAGCCTTCAACTTATCTCCACTTTGAGTGCCTTCTAGCATAAAATGTCTTAGGTGAAATTAATGAATTCTATGATATTCACTTCCACATGGTTTTCAAAGTTGAATGTAGATTGTGGATACTTTGAAGGGTCACCAAAAATCACAAATGTACATTTTCTAGAGTGAGAATTGTAGTTGCATGATGCAAAAACCTCCTCTCTATAATCATTGGTGTTGGATCCTATTTATTCTAGAGACTGAAGTTTGACTGTGTCCGATGGTCATGACCCATGATGATGTCAAAAGATTCCTAGGACAAAGCCTTGATGATGCAAGAACATGTCATTGAACAAAAAGGAATACCACGTTTCCCCATCTGCAATCACTTTGTGCTTTGCCAAAAAACATTACATTTGGCATATATCTCCACAAGGTTAACTTGTTCATCCCACTCTTCTCATCCAAGTGCTACTTGGAAGGATAGAGACAATGATGGTAAATCCCATGTTTACAAGAATTCACTACATTACATATCTGAAGTTACACCCTTAATTAGAGTTGCTTTGAAAAGAAGTAGAGATATATTTCTCTACAACACACAACCCTGAACATGCAAATCTTCCTCAATGGGAAAAAAGTATCTGTTTTGTGCATCAAATATGAGATCATCTTACATAGGAATGATGAGCTTCATAACATATTTCATGTGCATGGAATAGAAAGAAAAGGGCCTATGCATGGCTATGTAATTAGCCCTATCAAATGCATACTTGGAAATGCATGTATGAATGGTGTGGTGCAAAAAAGAAGGAAATGGGCTTTTCATCGTGAATTTTCTACACTCACTCTCATACATTCCATGTGTAGATACAAAAATCCATGCAACCACTCAATGTGCATAGGTAAAAACAACATGTGCCTCAATGCAAGGTCATTTGATGGAACCCTTTCATGTGTACTTTAAGTGAATTGGAAATTGCAATGGTGCATAGAGAAGGTAAGAGCATCTAATGAAGAGGTTTTCTTCTTCCAAACTTATAATCAGCTTCTAGAATTCACCATGCATTTTACAATTTAGATTGTTGCAATTGGATGTGTAGCTAATGGATGGGAAACTTTTTTGCTCATACATATCACTCATGCATACTTAGATGCAAGATTTCATGGAAAAATATGGTGCAAAAATTGAAATTTGGAGCTAAAGGCTCGATTGCAAAAGCTTAGTTGAAAATCTATACTTTTAGTTTATCTCCTTCAATCCACCTGTACCTACACAAGACATCCATCTTGAAAACCTCATGAATAATGTAAATTATGGATCATTCACATCAAAACAACTTCTTTCGAATTGATTCTAATTCTTGTCCTTGTTTAATAAAGCTAACAATGACGCTCGTCCTCTCCTGCATAGTAAAAACCTATAATGAAAACTCTCAAAGAAAATAGTTAAGTTTAAGAAAACATTTCAAAAACTAAGGAAGGCAATAGACCAGACATACCTCCAATCTAGCTTCATGAACATCTTGAACTTCAAATATGAACTAGGGATTGGCATACAATGAGAGGATATGATGATGGTTGAAACTGATTTGATAACGGAGCTAGTGGATGAATTGATTGAGCAATGCTTCCCCATGATCCCACGAACCCACAAAATCAATGCTTGATGCTTCGAATAATGTTATGAACTTCTCGACCGTGTAGGGGATGATTGCTCTAGAGATTCAAATTGCTGTAGCCATTTTGCTCCGAACGTGCCTAAGGATGTTGGCCTCGTAGACTCCTACTCCTTAAGCCTGCGAAGTGCATCTATTCACTACGTGTTCGAGGACTCAAAGACTACACATTATATACAAAGTCAAAGAGAAAAATTATCTTCTGTATTGAGAAAAGAGGACTACAAATATACTAGCTCATTGGTACTTGAGCTATCTCCGTATCAAACATTCACATACAAGATGAGAAATGCCTCTATCCTACTGTCACCCCGTCTTCTTTTTCATCTTTGAAAGATCTCTCTCCCTGTGTGTGACTTCCATCCATTAATTCTCTCTCTCTCTCTCTCTCTCACTCTCTCTCTCTCTCTCTCCCTCTCCCTCTCCCCCCTCTCTCTCTCTCTCTTTCCCTCTCCTAATGCATGCTTCTACCGCACACCATTTGTGCTTCTCTCTCTCTCTTGCTCTCTCTCTGTCTCTCCCATCCCCCTCTCTCTCTTTCTCTCTCTCCATGCATGACTTCTAATGCACACCGATTGCACTTTTCTCTCTTTCTCTCTCTCTCTTGTTCTCTCTCTCTCTCTCTCTCTCCCCACGTGTGACTTCTACTGCACATCAGCTACACCTCTCTCTCTCTCTCACTCTCTCTCTCTCTCCGCGCATCTTGGGACCGAATCGAGTTCATAGCTCCAACACTTCTCTCTCTCTCTCTCTCTCTCTCTCTCTCTCTCCCCCTCTCTCGATACTTTTGGGAAGAGCTTGGTTGAGACAAGCAAAAGCACTACAAGATTGCGGAAGGAACCAGTTGTGGATTTCTACAAAAGGTAACTCTAACTTCTAGATACATTAAGAGGAGGGGTGGGACAATGCAAAGGCAACCGGATATGCAGTAGATTCGCAAGTAATGCCTTCTTTACTTGAAGAAGATGGTGCACTATTAAATTGGATTATGGGGAATGTAGAATGTTGTACAATGGAAATATGTGAGCTAATTAAATGAAGACTCTATAGAAGGAAAGCCAACTCCTTCTTTGGAGCAAGGAGGTCAAATTCAACTCTGGCAAGAACCAACTCCTTCTCTAGAGCAAGGGTCTCAAAAACAATTTTTGCAGGTATCTAAAGAGATCCAAAGAATACCAAATGGGCCATAGGGGCCAATTGGTCTAGAGATTCTAATTGCTCAAGTCATTTTGCTTTAAACCTGCCTAAGGATGTTGGCTTCGAAGGCTCTACTCCTCGAGGCTGCGAACTACATCTATTCACTAAGTGTTCGAGGCCTCAAGGACTACACATTATATACAAAGTCAAGAGCGAAGCTATCTTCTGTACTAAGGAAGGGGGAGTGCAAATATACTAGCTCATTGGTACTTGAGCTATTGACGCATCAAACCTTCACGCACAAGATGAGAAATTCCTCTATCTTGGTGTCACCCCGTCTTCTTTTTCATCTTTCAAAGATCTCTCTCTCTACACGTGCGTGACTCCCATCTATTGTCTCTCTCTCTTTCTCTCTCTTCATGCGTGACTTCTACCGCACACTAGCTGCAATTATCTCTCTCTATCTCTCTCTCTCCCTCTCTCTCTCTCTCTCCCTCTCTCTCTCTCTCCCTCCCTCCCTCTGCGTGTGATTTTGAGTGCACACTAGTTGTGCTTCTCTCTCTCTCCCCTCTCTCTCTCTCTTTCTTTTTCTCTCTCTCTCTCTCTCCCTTGTGTCTTGGGGCCGAATCCAGTGCATAGCGCCAATGCTTCTCTCTCTCTCTCTCTCTCTCTCTCTCTCTCTCTCTCTCTCTCTCTCCATTTCTGTGACCGGCCATACTCCTAGCCCGCCATTCCCGTGACCCGCCATCCCTCGAGTCCCCCAGCCCACTATTCCTACATTCCCCCATCCCCCGCCCCCCCTGCCAGCCCCCACCGCACAGCCCCCCATCCTGCCGCCCCATCTCGCAGCCCCTCCATCACATCACCCCCTAGACTGCGACCCCCTAGCCCGCAGTTTCCCCATCCCATAACCCCACAAGCCCCCCGCCCCTCAGCCCCGAACGTCGTAGGCCCTCTGCCCCCATAGCAGCCATTCACCCATTTCGCATTGCCCTCCACAGCCCACAAAATCAGGGATGGTCAGAGCTCACAGAATTCGCATTGTTGCCTATACAATAGTTTGTGAAGAAACTTGGTGGATAGCCAAAGATGCGGTAAAAAATGAAAGGGAGATGACATGGTATGCTCGAATGAAGTATCAACCTTTCTCGAGAGGATAATTGCAATTGAAAAAATGTAAGCTGATCAAGGTATTGGCACTCGAGTCATGGGCCATTGAGTCATGGGCCATTGATGTTTTAGTGTCGAAGGATTACATGTCAATAACATTGCTGGGAGATTTACTCTTCAAAATTCTATTCAATTTGAGAATTCTTGGCTGAGAGGGAGACAAAACGGCAACAAGTGATGGAAGGATAGGAAAAGAAGAAGAGAAAGGAGGAAGGGCTTGTTTTTCTTCCCTATGCAATCGCGAGTCTCTAGTGCCAAGTACTCTCACTAATGGACATCCCTTGCTCAAGAGAATCAATGCCATGTTTTGCTTGACCTGTGGGTCCCATGGACATGGATTCATTGGGCCTCACACTCTTCCGCTTCGATTTTATCAATGCTTCCTTCTACAAGCTTTTGGAGGCATGGTATATTCTTGAAATTTAGAGAGGAGTATGTTCCTTTCCATAAGGTGTCAATACATAGGGCTACCGAGCTAGGCAGTGCCAGAAGCTAAATTGAGATCTTAATTAAGGTTGGCTATGAGAGCCTTATTTGGCCTACCCCTCCAATTTTGGAAAACCATTTGGCACATACTTAGTGAACATTGGGATTTGGAAAGGCCTTCTTGGCCTCTAAGGGTCCATAAAAGCAAGTGCGTAGCACTCATTGAGGAAATCTTAGAACTTGGAGTCTTTTCTTAGAACAGAGTGGGCATATTTTAGCAATAGTGTTATACACAACCATTTACTAGCCTACTGTTTGCACTCTATTGCTACATGCACATTATTGGAGGCCAATCTACGGTGAGGATACAGAGCATGGGCTTCCTAGTGGAGTTGGCTAATAGCACTACAATATGATTGAGTGGTTTGGTTTGAGTCATTTGATGTGAGTCAATAGTATTTCTTTGGAGCAAGTCTTCATCTTTGTGTAATCCTTTGGGCAAGCCTTCATCTTGTTGTGTTCATCCTATCAGTCAAAGTTCTTGTATTGATTCTCTTTAGTTTCTAGAATGGCATGCTACCCCACCCCATTATCTTTTTGGAGCATTTCTGCCCACTCTAATCGTTTTTGGAACTAAGAGGTGGCTTCTTTCTCTACTATTGTGAGTTGTCATTGGTCTTCTCTCTGTGATTCTATTGTACAATGTCTCTATTGTCAATGAATGTACCTACACATAGGAATGTTATAGGGTATAAGAGTGCTCAACCCCCCTTGGTCTCCCTCAGTAGATCCGCAATTCTATTAACTCAGGAGGAGCTCAAGAAAGTTTGCCTCGTCGGCCAAATGTTTGGCCCTACGCCCCCGCTCGAATCCGTGCTACAGTGGCTTCGCAACGAGCGGTTCCCCCATGGGTTAATTGTTTGTAAGTGTCAGTTCTTACTGGCAAGCCACATGTTGCTAGTTTTTGATAATGAAGATATGGCATTTTGAGCCCTAAGTATCGGAACCTCGCAACTCGGCCGGTAGAACCTGTGCCAATTCAGATGGTCCCCTGATTTTACTCCTGACAAATCGAAATCGCTTCGGTACCCTCTCTGGGTTGAGCTCCCTAACCTGCCATACTTCTTGTACAACTTCGTGTGGGACATTGTTTCTCCTATCGGCAAGCCGTTGGCCTCATGCGAGGACATTGGTGGTCTCATTATGAAGGTGCAAGACACTCGTTCAACGCTCAATGGCACCCTCAAATCTGTGTCGAGGCTGACCTCAGCATGCCGCTTTCATCAAAGATCAAAGTGGACTTGGACGAAGGGGATGTATGGGAGCAAGTCATCAGCTACAAAAAGCTTCCCAACGCGTGCTTTTGTTGTGGCCAGCAAGGTCACAGGATTAAAGATTGCCGTTTGAGACAGAAAAGCAAGAGAAATCAAGAAGCCCCCTGAAACGCTCAAGACAACAAAGGGGCACTGACTCACTCGACGAAGGAAGAAGAAGTCAAGGGCCCCCTTAATCGAGATGCTGATGCAGACGGGTTCATCAAAGTGAGAGGAAGAAGGAAAAGAAGCCCTAGGGCGACTTCTGAGCGAAACAACATGTCAGTTACCCCCTCTAGCAACTTGTATTGCAATCTGGAAAAGGAGATCAATGAGTTTGACTATCCAGGTGGGAACCAACTTGAGGCGGTCACCAACGACAAGGCCCTAGAGATCCCTGACAATAAAGAGACCTCCCAGGAGGGTTACACTACAAGCAAAGAAGACGGCTTTACTACTAGCAACGAAGATAACATGGATAGTGAAAGTTCCATCATCGGATGGACTATTCGAGAAACGGTGTCGAAAACGGTGCCTAGTTCTTTCTAGCAGGAGGCATCCCACAAAGGAAAACAACCTATGGAGTTACTGTGGAAAAGCCCCCACGAGAACCTATTGTTAATTCGGGATCCGATCCCAGTGAAAAAGAAAGATGACTCCAAGAAAAGAAAGGACAAAGCTCCCTCCCGCAAAGAGGGCTCACTACGACAATGATCATCATCTCGTTAAATGCTAGAGGGCTAACCGGACCCTCAATAGTGACCATCATTGCTCAAGAAATCGACGGAGAAAACCTCTAGAAACGACTTAGACATGTCTCCTCCACCCATGTTTGGATTTCAACAACGCACCATCGGGGGTGCGGTGGAACGGTAATCGGTATTAGTCAATTCTGGTTTGTAAAGCTTGCGAACTCCATTGAAGATGAATGCCATCGATGGATTGCTGTTTCTTTTGGTGCTCCCTTTTGTTTTACTTTAGTTTCTTTGTATGCCCCTAATGGGGAGTTAAAAAGACTGAACACTTGGGCCTCCTTGGACTCGCTCCCCCACAACATGCTTATTTGTGGTGACTTCAACATGGTGGAGGACCCTATGGATAGATGGATGGGCAAGGGCAGGGTCATCGATAGTCGGGAGAAAGAAATGTGGGGCAAAACCAAACTGCACTTGGATTTGGTCGAATTCAAAGATTCGAATTGCTTTTCTTGGTCAAATCTCCAGGCGAGCAAGGACCTGAGGAAAGCTAGACTTGATAGATGCTACATTTCTTAGATTTTTACTCATTAGTGGGGCCACCCTTCCCTCTCACAACGCACCGAGCTCACCATCTCTGATCACTACCCGATCGTTATCACTTTCCAACCTCCCACCAAGATCAATAAGGCTCCTTGGTTCCACGCCAGTGCGCCCTCCTTCTCTCTCCCCTCTGTCCATCAAGAAATTGGTGATGTGTGGAAGGGAGCGTTTGCCTCCGGCCTGTCCCCAGCCAAGCGTTGGAGAAGCGTAGTCAATAAGTCACGACAGATCATGATCAGATCCAGGAAGATGCTCGAGACTGTGCGGCGGGCTCGTAGAGAAGCTCTATACCATAGACTCTAGAGACTCGAGGAGGAAGTGAACAAAGGAAAATCTCAAGCCCAGAAAGGTCTTCGAAAAATCAGAGCGTTGCTAAGATACGAGGAAGAAATACAAAGGAAAAATTTGCAAATTTTCTTCAAAGAGTGATGGGCTAGCAAAGCCGACAAACCCACCAAAGAGATATGCCGTATCCTTAAAAGGAAACATAACAGAGAATCGATCCCCTTACTGCTAGAGTTAAATGGCAATGTATGCAATACGGAAGAAGATAATTTTGGGATCATTGAAGGGCACTTCATGAGAATCCTGGGGACCTCGAACCCCCTCTCCCACCATAGAAGGGATTGTATGGCAGCCATATCTAGGGTTCCCCCCATAGGATAACACCCAACCTTCCCTACCTGCTTCATGCCCCTATCTCTGAAGCAGAAATCATTGAGGTCATTGATGCCCTCCCTTTTGGTAAAAGCCCAGGACCCGACGGGCTCACTAATAAGTTCTTTAAATCCTTCAAGTTGGTGGTTGCCACCCCTCTTCGTCTGGTTTGGCAAGAGGCGCTCAAGTTTGACGCGCTTCCATCTTGTCTCAACAACGGCATTATCAAGTTAATACACAAAAAAGGGGAAAAGAACAGAATAGAGAATTGGCGTCCTATTACGATGCTCCAAACGGGATACAAGATCATTGTCAAAGTCATTGCCAACAGAATCTCTTGCCACTTGAGAGTGTGGTTAAGTGAGGACCAAAAAGGTTTCATCAAAGGCAGGTCAATTTTAGAAACCAGTATAGATATGTGGAAAGGTCTTGAATTTGCAAATGAGTCTAAACAAGATGTGGTCTTCCTCAAGATCGACTTTGATAAAGCCTACGACAGGCTGGAATGGGACTATATTCTGCAGTCGCTCCAAGATCTTGGATGTAGTAAGACATTCACCAAGATGATCGTGACCCTTCTCGGAAATGCATCGACCCAAATCAACATTAATGGCAAACTTTCGAAGGTGATCAAACTTAGAAGATCTATCAGACAAGGGTGCCCATTGGCTCCCCTCCTCTTTGCTATTTCCACGGAAGGGCTTAGTAGGCTGGTAGAGTATCAAGTGGAAGCTGGTAATATCAAAGGCCTCCGTTTGCCTCATGACCATAGTCAGATCACCATGAGAATTTTTGCCGATGATATGAATGCGTTTGTTCACAATGATAGTACCAGCCTCGAGACGTTCTAGAGATGTCTAGCTACCTTTTGTGAAGGCTCTGGATCCACAATCAACCACTCTAAGACCGCCTTTAGAGCTATTGTTGGGTCACAGCCCCACCTTCTCATTGATCATGGCTGTCAAATCATTCTGTAGGGCCAAATTTTTCGGCTTCTTGGGATTCCTTTGGGGTTTGGCGTCTCTATGGAACAGCGGTGGAACTGGGTGCTGGCCAAACTCGAATACAAGCTTAACTATTGGAGAGGTATGCAAATCAATGTTGCTGGTCATGCTATGGTTATCAGCATGTTTCTCTCATCTTCTATCATTTATTTCCTTTCTTGTTGGAGACCGAAAGAGCAAGATCTATCCAAACTGGATAGTATTTGTAGAAACTTCCTTTGGACAGGCCACCACAATAGGAGGGGGGTGCCTAAAATCAAATGGTCCATCTGCACCAGCCATAGAGATAGTGGGGGACTTGGTATCCTGGACATTGGGTGCATGGCCAACAAGCTGGCGGCCAAATGGAGGATTAAGGCTTGGTGCAACGGGGAGGCCTCATGGGCCAAGTTGATGTTCAGAAACAAGAATGAGTTGGCTCTCATGGGTTTCCCAAATTGGAAGAACCTCGACATCGGAACAAAGTCAAAAGATACACAAGAATAATTGAAGACTGGAAGTGGGCAGCCGATATCAGACAAAACGACTCTATCTCGTTTCCGATCCATGGCATCCGGAGTGTGGAATCTTGAAACATTCAAAATGCCAAGAAGTTATGGAACAAAGGCATCAAAAAATGGAAACATCTCTGGAAAGAAGACACCAACCGCTGGATCAACTTCGAGGATATTGACCCTTGCATCAACATTTCGTATGAAGAATGGATCACTTTGCAAAGCAGATGTCTCGCTTGGGACCGACACAAAGTCCGCCTTCTCATGGGACATGACATGCCGAGCTCGCTTGGTCTCAAATGGCAAAATGGCAATAACCTATCAAAAAACCCGAACATCAAAGAAACGATTGACTATCAAGTTAACCTCAACAAGAAGTGGTGCCTATCATGGACGCGGCTTTGGTAGGACATGAAGTTCATGGCTATCTGGCACCCCCTCATAGAAATCAAAAAGTCTGTCCTCTTATGGCAAATTCTTCATCATGGAATCTGGACCAACCTTAAGGCTAGCAAATTTTGTGGGACTCATCCTTGGTGCAAACATTGCTACCGGTCTATCAAAGATGTTTCACACATCTTCTTTACCTGCCCCAACTCCAACAGACTCTGGCAGACGGTTGGAAAGAAAATTAGACTTCAGAAACCTCTCAGTTGGCAGCAAGCCCTGTTGGGAGAAGCGATCGGCTGCTCCATGAATCTCTGGAATGCCATCAGAGGGGAGGTCCTATGGAAAATCTGGCGGGAAAGATGTGCTTTTAACTTCGATGACTCCCCCAAAGAGTGGTCAATTGAGAAATCATTGTTCCTCCTTGGCAAAAGGATTGTTAACTGTAAGAAATCCACCCCCCCCCTTCACGCATCATCAAGTACTCATTTTGATCAATAACAAGCTTAAACCCAAGTGGGCCCCACATGAGGGTGATGAGAGGGTGATTAACCTTCTTTGTAATGCCATCTAAGCTCTATAAAAGCTTCCCCTGCTTTGTGAGATTTGGGGGGTCCCGTCGGCACTAGTCCCCTTCTCTTGTACTTTTCTTTATTTAATTCAAGTCCGAAAGAGTAGACTAATGCCGAACTTCCTTTATATTAAAAAACAAAAACAAACTTCCTTTATATTAAAAAAAAAAACAGTAACGCGGTTTTACTTGACTAAAAAAAAACGTGCTCAGAAAAAAAACATGATATGCGAATTCAATTTTTTGATCGCTTATCTTGTCACGATTCGAGCATAGATAGCAACATATATGAATATAAAATGACAGGCGAATTCATATGCTCAAGATGCTACACAGAAAGTGGAAGGTTAGGTGGAATTTATGCATCATGGAGATATACGTGCTAACGATTATGATGCATCTTAACAAATCATTTTATGAGTGTAGTTCAACAGATGTCGATGGAAGCTTTTTTTAATGAATGCCATATCATAAATTCAAAAAAGAGCAATTAGACATCGCTTTATCTCAATTTTTAAGTTCATATCTAAACTAAATCCTCAAATCAACATGAGGAAATTGATAAACAGACATATAATTACATTATGGCATAAATATGGATAAGTCACACAAGTCATTAGGTATACCTGATTTATACAGAATCCTATCAGCATATAGAGGCTTCTTTCTCAAGGGCAGATGGTGAATGGGCTTGTGAGTTGGACATGAATTCAGTCATAGGATTACATCATCTTACTCTTATCAATAGGAGATTATTATACTAACAATATTTGTCTCTCATTGTGTTAGGGGATTCTTTAGTTTAAAGGGGCTTTAATGTTTGTAGGAGAATAATGGAGAAAAAGAAGAAAGACAATTGCACTTAAAGCCTTTGCATCTTGATAAGAATAGAATATTACAATCTTAGACTAAGAAAAAATGTTCTCTACGTGTAGCAATTAAGCCAAAGAAGCACATACACAAGTATTAAAAATATACCAATTACTTTTGCAGTCAATGTCGTTGCCGATCGTCCACCTTGTCTAGTAGCTTGCCCTTGTGGACTCCTTGCACTTCAAGCTTCCAACAAGTTTGAAGGCATGGTCATCTCTATTGTTGACATGCAACACCTCCTTGGTGATAGTTTGTCACAAAGGTACTCTAATGGTTGTATTCTGTGCATGCTCTCTACATAACACCTTATCACCTCCTCTGCTCACTTATTCTCTCTCTTTCCACACTTTCCCTCTCCAAACTCTTCAAGCGTCTATCTTTGTCTCTCTCTTGCTATGTCAGACTAGAGTATGTTATTGCTCCTTGCTTATTGCACCTTACTATATCTCCAAGCCTACCCCTTTATGGTGTGTCGATTCCTGTTATGTATCTCGCTTCAACTACTTGTATATCTTGATTCTTACGTTGTTGTCTCAAGAACTTCTTTATGTAAAGACCAATGAATCCTTATTTTCTCTTGTATTTACTTTAGAGAAACGTAAAATTTAAATGGGGGGCCACACATAAGCTCCTGCACATTTTCTCCATTTCTTATCTTCTTCACTTTTGACCTTAGTTCACCTGGACCTTCCATAACACTTTGAAATCCATAAAAAACCTTTAAAGACAACTTTTTGCCACATTCATTTAACTTTTCATACAAGGCCCTTGTGAAAAACTACTTGTGCTCTACCTATGCACCCATATCCTTGGCAACTTGAGCACCACTTGTGCATCACTTTGCCAAGTTATCACTATGACTGACTCAAAAAATACACCTTTGATAAAGAAATTTCATGGCCTTGTAAGTGGAGTAATCAGGATGTTCATATCTGATGATTCTAGCCAGAGAATTGTTGTAGGCACCTATGGTAAAATAACTATGGAGCTTATATACAAATGCAATCAAACATGTGAAGAGTAAAATCTAGTTGTATATTAGAAAACAAAAAATGGTACCATGGCTTGTTTATGCGAAATGCATCAATTTCAAAGAGGATAATAAAAAGGAATTTCTAATGCAACAAAGAAACACAATAATTCGTATTCAAGAGTAAGTTATACTAAAAGTCCTACATGGGTTCACATAGGAAATGTAATAAAGAAACAAAGTCCATTAGATATTGCAGATCAATTGTGCAAGGGATACTCCTAAGATGAAGTTCAATAAGTAGAAGAGGTTGTCAACCACATGGAGAACCCTTTTGAGGAGTTTGCAATACAGCTCCAAAAAAAGCTATCTTTTGTTGTTAAACTATATTTTCTGTGGCAAACTCTCATGGATTTTATGACCTATATGCGGGGTATATAAAGTGTATGAGGGAACACAAAGATCTTACAAGTACTACTATGATATAAAGAATTCGTGTTTCATGTCAAAGGCAAGAGAGAATTGTTTTTGTGTGGAAGAAAAGAACACATAGATAAACTCAACAAAAGAAAGTTGATCACAAGGATTGAAAGTTTCAAGATTCTCACTTATTTTATGATCTTTACAAATCATTGATCCACGAGAAGAAATCAATTCATTATCCGTTATAAAAAAACTAAAGCAATATGAAAATTTGATGTTTCTCTGTTTATCTATTACTTTCAAACAATCATAAAGTTCAAGCATCTCTCAAAATAGATGATTTTGTTTTATTCCTCACACCTTAAGTTTTTTTTTATGTTAGCGATCCTTATTATTGTATCTCAAGAAACATAGAGGAAAATATCTATGAAACATGCCTATAGAGAAAATTCCAACTCGTGTGTGCATGTGAACAACTATTTCAAATCACAATATGAATTTCAAAGAACAAAGGAAATTTTCTTTCGTACCAACCAGTTCCAAATTTGATCTCGTCATCTTTGGAGTACAATGATGTAGTCAAACCTCTAAGTTGCAAGTCTTTAGATGACGAAAATGTACATATATTTTTCAACCCTCAGTGTTTAGAAAAGCTCTATGTTATAAACATCATGCAAATATTGTCATAGAATAAGGATTTACATAGTGAAGGGTTTAGCACATAAAGGCCGTCAAATGAATATCATTTGTTTTGAACTCTAAGCGGTTCTATAGAATGATAAATCAGCTGAGATCAATCCAAAAGAAAGAAATTTGAAACTTTTTTCTTTGACATCAATGGAGAAAGATTCATGCAATTTAAATTGTAGAGACATGTAGTGTACATAATCAAATTGAGAGGGCGCCAAAGTTAGAGCTAATAAAATCTTTATTATGGAATGCTGCATGTGTCGAATATCATGAATTTTGGATTAAGGAATGGACGAATATGATTCTAGAAGAGGGGTGTATAGGTTCTCGAATGATAACGCACATACTTTATAAAGCTTTCTCTACATGACTCCAATGTTTTGGGGACTAAAGTACATAATTTTCGGTGGCTTCGGTTATTTTTCAAAACCACAGGGAATTTAAACCTTCCGTTACTCCAAGACCGTACTTTTGTTGTCAAATTATCATTTTTTCTGGCACATGGATGTTGAGTTTGTGACCTATATGTGGGGTTTAGGAAGTGTATTACAAAATACAAATATTTGGAAAGTAGTACTCTAACAGAAATAATTTCTCTTTCGTTCAAAATGCAAGAGAGAAGAGTGTTTCGCATTCAAGCAAGAACACATAGATAAATCCAACAACAGAACTTTAATCACAAAGAATTCAAGTATCAAGATTCTCATTATGCTCTTCCGAAATCATTGATCCAGGAGACGAAATGAATTTATTATCCGCTATCCGAAAAGTAAACAAGATTCAAATTGTTTGTTTCCTTGTTTACCTTTTACTTCCTCGTTTGTTTCCTCAAAAGAACTGATTTTGTTTTACTCCTCGTTTCGATGTTAGCGATCATTGTAGGTTAGGAGACATACAAAAACAAAGGTATGAAGACTTAATATATAGAGATTTCGGAATCCAAAACAACGATTGGGAATCATAATATGAATGTCAAAGCACAAAAAAGATTTCATCCGTAGCAACCGGTTCAGAATTCGATCTCATCATCTTTGGAATACAATGATGTAGGCAAATCTCTAACTTACAAGTCTTTAGGTTATGGGGATGTAAACAGATTGTTCAGTCCTCAGTTTTTAGAAACGTTCAATGTTTGAAACATCATGCAAATAATTACATGGAATAAAGACTTACATAATGAATTTTATAACACCTAAAGACCGTCAAATAGAAAGCATCTCTTTTGAATTCTTAGCGCTTCTTTTGGGTGATCAATCAGCTGAGATCAACCCAAAAGAAAGAAATCTGAACCTGTTTTGTTTGACATCAATGGGAAAACACTCATGCAATTTAAAACCTCATGTTGAGCCCATAAATGTCATATTGGTCAAAGTCAACTGCAGTCAAAGTCAACAGGTCAAAGTCAACAGGTGCAAAGTCAAAGTGCGTAAGTGCAGGTGTCAAAGTGCACAGGTAGTGCACAATGAATTGTCCACAAAGGGTAAACTGGAGAAAATAGGTTGCAGGTTGCAGAGGTACTTTCTCTAATTTCCCTAAGGTTCAAAGTGTGTTTTAAAGTGTTTTGGAAGGTTCAGGTGAACCCCCCTTATGTGCAAAAGTGAAGAATTAAAAGGAAATGTGAAGGCATGTGAAGCGGCAAAGTGTACGCACAGGTGAAAGTATGGCCCCCATTAAAATTTTTGGTTTTAGACTAAAGTCACTACAGGACAAAACAGTGAGTAGTTGGCTGCCACTTGTGAGAGCAATCTTGGGACATCAAAGTGAGCACCAAGATTCACTTGCAGTTAGGAGCGTACGTGATCGACACACTAAAACACTCAAATCAAGGAAGAGCCATTCGGGGACCAAGGTTAGAGGAAGCAAGAGAGCATAGACTAAGTGGAGCAAGAGAGAGAAGTGCAAGAGTCACCAGAGTACGTCGCACAGAAGTGGAAGTGCAAGGTGCATAGAGAGTGACCAAGGATTTTGGTGCAGAGGTGTGCTAAGCTAGAGTTCCCCCAAGTATCTCAAGGTCCTTTGGCAGTGTACGCTTGCCGACAGCAGGTATTCACTCCTCCCCCCTTTGTGGAAGCTTGGTGCAAGGTGTGCACAAGGAGAAGCTTGAAGCTTGAAGCAGGGGGGGGGGGGGGGGGGGGGGGGCGGGGGGGGGGGGGGGGGGGGGGGGGGGGGGCGGGGGGGGGGGGGGGCGGGGGGGGGGGGGGCGGGGGGGGGGGGGGGGGGGGGGGGGGGGGGGGGGGGGGCGGGGGGGCGGGGGGGGGGGCGCGGGGGCGGGGGGGGGGGGGGGCGGGGGGGGCGGGGGGGGAGTTTTTTTTTTTTTTTTTTTTTTTTTTTTTTTTTTTTTTAAATAGCCCAATTTAGAGAAAAATCAAGGAAAAATCTGAAAAAAATGCCAAAAATTGGCCAAAAAATTCTAAAAAATTCTGAAAAAATTCTGATGAAATTTTCTACATGTTGAGCCTAAAATCCTTCATCAAACCACAGAGACCCTCCATTTATTCCTCAAATTGGGCAATAAAAAGACACATGAAAAAGGCGAAAATACTAGAAAAAGTCCAAAAAAATGCCTGAAAAAATCTGAAAAAATTTCTAAAAAATTCCAAAATTTGTGCCTTTGCAAAGTGGATGAAATGACTGCTAAATTTGCTAAAACCTTAAGAAACAAGCATGAAATGGATAAGAAAACTACTAAAACTTAAGTAAAAATGACGAGAAAAGACTATGTACAACCTGGACAATTTTTGCAGGTTCCAGGTAATCCATAAAACTTCAGTTGGCTTGATAATAGGCCTTGAGCCTTGTATTGTTGACTGAGAGAGACTCCTCCATGATCTGCATTTGTACTGCACTTCATTGCTTTAGTCTTCTCCTGGGGCACCCTGGCCATCTGAGAGGGGTACCCTAAATCCTTCATTAGAATGTTATCTCCTCCAGCAACTTTATGATATGATTTGCAAAATTTTAATTTTACTATTCCGGCTTCTTCATGCAGTGGAACCCTATGTTCCCAATTACTGGCAGTAGCAACGTCCACATTCTTGTAAAGCCTTGCACTTGCTACCATAAGAATTGAAATAACAGATGATAGCCATACCAGAATCCATAAAAAAGTGGCCATTGATATATGAATTTGAGTAGCTTTATCACTGCTGCATGTAAGGACTTTGGTTTTCTTCTCTTTGCTATGGCCTTTGACTGCTACTGGTTCAACCTGAGTGATTTCCTCTTTTTCTTCATATGCTTCTTCTATACTTGAGTTTGGAAAAATTCCATAGCAGGAGGATGGGTCTTCTGCATTGAGCCAAGCCAACATGTTTTCATCTTCATATAAATCTGCTCTTTCAAATAGGTCTGCTTCTGGGTTGTCCACCACTTCTTCTTCCATACAAATACCTATTGTCTGCATCATGCTAGTATTTTTCTGATTATCTGGGCCTTCTTCTAAAATTATCTGTTGCAACTCTTTTCCCTCTTGCTTTACCCACATTGTGTCCTTGCCCCAATCATGCAGCACATTGGCATGCCTTAACCAAGGTCTCCCAATTAACAGTGGGAAGCTTCCTTCTACCTGTGGCAGCCTTAAAACAACAAAGTCCAAGTTAAAGATAGTACCTTGTATCCTGACTGGGACTCCAGGAACCACTCCCATAGGCCTTACTATGCTTTGGTCTGCCATTGTTACAGTGAAGTTGGCAGGTTGTGAAGGGTATAGTCCAATCTTTTTCATGGTATATTCAGGCATCAAGTTAATGCCAGAACCACCATCCACAATAACTCCTTGAAACTCATGACCTTTAATAGAAATGGTTAGCCGAGGGCTCTTGTAATCTGTGAGGGGTGCTTCCCCTGCATATTTATCTTTATGCATAACAGCAGCTTTTGCCACTAAGCTTGTTGTGGACATTTCATCAATTATCTGCAAGAGTTCTGACCTGAACTTCCCATCAATCCTTATTAAATCAAAAATACTAACCTCCTTTTTCATGGACTTGAGCAGTCTGGAGGCTTCTGATTCCTTAAGAGCTTGGGCTCCATTTGACTTATCCAACTCCTCATGAGCCCTGCTGAATGCATGTCCAATGGCATCACTGGTACCTGTGCAATTTTCCTTTTGCCTTGTGTCTGCACTTGTGGTGGCTTGGTCTGCAGACACACCTTTGTCTCTGTTTAATCCATTAATCAATGATTCTTGACCCATGTCCACTGGAGCCTTCCCCTTGCTTCTTGTCTGCACAGTAAAAGAGTCAATTTCCTCTAACTGCACCACCCTGGTAGATGGTGATGGCACCTTAACTTGATTTGCCATTTCTTCTTCCTGCACGGAAATCATTTGAATGTGGGGCCCAGATGAAGAGGCTTGATTCTTAGGACAACAAATTGTGTAGTGGTCTCTGGCCTCTGGGCAGTTTCTGCAAGGGGGAGCATTTTCTGGTAGGGTGCACCTACTTTGATAGTGCCCACATTCCCCACATCTGAAACAAATAATTGGCCTTCTAGGCCCATTTCCAAAATTATCCCTATGTCTAGGGTTATAAGTGTTACCTTGATTTTGTGCAACCATCACATTTGTGGTTGTTGGGGGTCCTCCTTGGGTCCAGTATGTCGTTGCAGGCATTCCTCTTGATTGGCATTCATGGGCCTCATGGCCAACCTTCCTGCATAATTGGCAAGTTACACTTAACAGAGGGCACTCACTTACTATATGCCCTTGTTTGCTGCACATGGAACACCAAAGACCACTCTTGATGCCTCCTCCTTTGAGCTCCTGCAACTCCTGTCGCAGCTGAGCTAATTCCTCTGCTTGGGCCTCCTCTTCCTTTTGAAGCTTGAGTGCTTCAATCTCTCTTCTCAATTGAGCCACAGCAGTCTCCTCCTCTTTGTAGGGCTTATTTCTCTTTAAGCCCTCCAACTCCCTCCTCAGCTGGGTCACTGGATCCTCCATCTCTGTACCATATGTTGGTGGTGAAGAAGTTGTCCCATATTGGTGCCTTATTTGCTCCAGTCTTGTAGCCGTGGTGATGAACTCCTCTATGGAGGCTGTAGGTAGCACCAACTCTTTTATTTTGCATTGGGTGACCACAGGTAAAGGTTTGGCTAACCACTTCTTGACAAAGAAGTCGTGTGGTGGATCCGGTAATTTGGCCATTAATGCTTTTGCCCTGGTCACGAATTCGGGGAACTTCTCTCCTGGACCCGTTATGCACAGACATATGGCATTGATTATGAGGAAACATTCAGCCCTGTAGCTAAAATGTCTACTGTCAGAACACTTGTTGCATTAGCTACAACAAAAGGATGGACTTTGCATCAGATGGATGTGAAGAATGCTTTCCTACATGGTGAGTTACAGGAAGAAGTATATATGGACCAGTCACAAGGAAATGAAGATTCAAAGCATCCAGAATATGTTTGCAGGTTGCAAAAGGCTTTGTATGGGCTGAAGCGGGCTCCGCGTGCATGGCATGCAAGGATTGTTGTTTACTTAACCAGCATTGGGTTTTCTATGTGTGATGCAGATCACTCACTATATGCAAGGAAGGCTGATGATGGCATCACTATTGTGGCTATTTATGTTGATGATCTGATTGTAGGTGGTGATAATGAAGAAAGCATCAAAGAGGTAAAGAAACTTCTTATGCAGGAATTTGACATGAAAGATCTTGGTGTGCTGTGCTATTTCTGGCATTGAGTTTATACATACAGAAACAGGTACATGGATGTCGCAAAGGCAATATGCCTTGAATATGCTGCAAAAGTATGGTATGGCTGATTGTAAGCCAATTTCTATGCCTTTAGATCAGAATTTGAAATTGGATACTACATTAGGTGAAGCATTCGAAAATGCTACTATGTACAAGAAAATTGTGGGAAGTCTTATATATCTTACAATTACAAGACCTGATTTAAGCTACACTGTTGGACTTGAAAGTCAGTTTATGCAGGCTCCTAGGAAGCCACATTTGGATGCTCTGAGGTGCACTCTACGTTATGTGAGTGCTACTTTGGATTATGCATTGTTTTATGAAGCTGGTTTAGATTTGCAGGTTCATGGATACACTGATGCAGATTGGGCTGGTAGTACTCCAGATAGAAGATCTACTATTGGCTTTCTTTTCTCACTTGGAGGTGCAACTATTACATGGAGCAGTAAGAAGCAACCCACTGTTGCTTTGTCGAGTACAGAGGCTGAGTATAGAGGTGCTACAATGGCGGCATGTGAGGCATCATGGCTGGAGATGTTACTTGCAGATTTAGGTGTGGAAGTGCAAAAGCCTATCACTATCTATTGTGATAATCTTAGCAGCATACAGTTAGCACGGAACCTTGTTTTCCATGCTAGAACAAAGCATATCGAGGTACATTATCACTTCATCAGAGAGAAGGTATTAGCAGGTGATATTGATCTTGTTTATGTGAGAACAGATGAGCAGTTTGCTGATATTTTCACCAAAGCACTTGGAGCTGAGAAGTTGAAGAAGTTTAGGAAGATGCTTGGATTATAGGATATGTCATTGAGCTTGAGGGGGAGTGTTGAGATATCCTCAACATGTGATGATCCAGGATGACACGTACCAGTTTTTTGTTTCTCTGACATGTATAGTGGTCACGCCGGTATATTCAGGGACACTTCATTGAGCTTTATTAGATTTATCTACCGAGAGTGATGGCACATTTGTTTCTTGCTAGCTCACTCATTCATGGACATTAGGTTTTTCCTTATGTACTGGTCTTTATATATTGCACTGGTTGTATTCTTGTTTTTAGGTCATTCTTGTACATTCCTTTTATGTAATAGAAGAATAAGAAGAAGATCATTCTTCCTTGCCTCAATTTGTGTGTGTGCTTCTCCTTGAGAGTGAGAGTGTGTGTGTGAGCTCTCTCCCTTATCTCCTTCCTCGTGACAACTCCTCTTGCATCAAAGGGATGTATAGAGTAAATTAGATTACACTATCTTACATTATAGCACTCAAATTGAGAATCTTGGGAAAACGAGTATCAACCATGGAGATTTAGAATATCTAGCTACCTCATGGGGAAAGAATTGTGGGGTCTCATTCATAGCATATGTGCTAGACCTAAATTGGATGAGAATTCAACTCCTCATTAGTTAAGGAAATTTAGGGAGTGGAATGAGAGAGGTATAAGTGTCATCTAAATCATATTGTCTCAACACATTAGTGTTTCCATGATAGGTCATATACAATATCTAGGTACCTCCATGAAGTTATGGAAAACCCTAAAGAGGCTTTAATCCACTTCAATTGAAGCTAGAAAGATCTAATTAAATAAGGAACTCCACAACTTGAGGAAAACACCTAGTAGTAAAATAAATTGTTTATATTTTGAAGATGAAACAAATGCTTGATGCATTGGAATACATACGTTGTCACATAGATGATGATGAGCTAGCTGCATACATCTTGAATTGGCTAAGGGATGATGATAAGTGGAATGCTTTTAAAATATCTGGGTACGTAAGAGATACTCTTCTTGCATTTGAGTGACTCTTTGCCTTGATGTTCACTAACGAGATGAATATTGGAAGCTTAAAGTAGAATGCCAATGAATCTCAATCATTTTCTGTATGTAAAGGGGTAAAGGAAGGTACCATGGGAGAGAAAGATGAAGGTAGTGAGGATGATCAAGTGATGATTGTGATCAAGAACAAGGAAGAAAAGATTCTTCATTAAGAGGAAGCGACAAGTTCATATCAAAATGAGGAGATTATAACATGAGTAGGGAGAGCCACAACTCAATAAGGTTGCTTCATACGTGGAAACTATGGTCACTATGCAAGGGATTGCTATCAAATGGAGAAGACAAAATCAACCTAGGAAGGACAAGGTAATTATGCATCTATGTCAAATAGGACTAAAATTACTCTAGCTATGATCCAAATGAGTGACTACAAGACATAAAGTTCTTAATCACTATATCTACTTATGTGTCTATGTGGATGACTTGATTATTAGAGGCGTTCATAAATATTGCATCGAGAAAATAAAAGATAGTCTTGGGAAGCAATTTAAGGTCCCATACCTTGGGTACTAAGGTAGATTCTAGGTATTGAAGCAATATATAAGGAGAATGGTTTTTTTTTGCAGAGAAAGTATATCTTGGATGTAATAAAGAAATATTGACTCATAGGGTGCAAAACATTGAGAAAATCAATGGAGGAAAACATAAAATTGAATTTAATGTAAGGTATAAGATTAGGATCCATTTCGTATAGGTCTATAGTGGGCTCATTAATTTGTTCCACCATCACAAGACTTGATCTAGCATTTAGAGTTGGTGTTCTATCTCAATTGATATTGCACACACCTAGGGTTTCACATCTACCAATATCAAAAAGAGTACTCATATATCGCATCCATACATTGAATGAAGGTCTTTTCTCTTTTTTTGAAGATGATTTTTATGTAAAGAATATACATATGCTAATTGGGCTAGGTTGAAAACAATAGAGGAGTAGAACTGGATATATAGTGATGCATGGCATGAAATTCATATGGTGGATGGCAAAGAGGGGACCTACACCTGACCTATCTTCAAAAGCCCAAGTTAAATGTGTGCTCATGTGGCCCATGAAGTGCATTGTTGAACTTAATTTGTAGGTCAATCAATTTCCGATCATGCGTGATAACATGAGTAGTGTGTACCTATTTTCCAACCATATGTTCCAAGTTCTAAAGCATTTGGCTGATTATCCATAGTGTGTTCAACAAGACCATCCATATGATAAGTAAAATAATGCTCTCCATAAGCATCAGGAGCATCCAAAGAATTCTCTACATGTGCATCAATCTAAGCATTTGAATCTTGTTGTACATGTGCATCACGAACGTCAAGAGATTTATATGAACATAGATAAAATGAGACATGATCAGTCTCGCACTACACATAAGGTTGAGCTCCCACTGTGATGAGATTTTCTCTCACATAGAGTACTTTAAGTGGATTCATGTGCCTAATCCAAGCACGTCTAAAAAGCATGCGATCTCCCAATTGCAACTCAACATGATGTTAAGGCATGCATAGCATGTGCTCTCCTATATTCGGCTAACAAAAATCAATCTTCTAGGGAATAAAGGCACATTACATACATGTTTGAGTATAAGCAATGCTCCACTAGGTAGCACAAGGCATACATAACCTCCACCCTGATGTTTATATGTCATACCATCAAGCATGTGCACACATCCATGACTCTCATATGAGAATCACTAAAACCACTTTTGATGTGGTGTAACATGAAAAATGGCTAATGCATCGAGCAAACAAGCCATATGTGTGCTTCCCAATGAACAAGACAATCGTGAGATGAACCATATGCGACAGTGACAATCACCATCGCTAGCATAATCAACAACTATAGAATATCTTGAAACCACCACTTCACATCGATCACGTGCATGTCTCTAATGTCCTTGTCACATCTCCCTCAAGCAACATCATTGAGAATGACCCTCATGACTATAGTGCTACATCAAAGTGGTGGATGTGATCTAAATCTCACATAAATCAATAGACTCACATACATATCATGTAGACTGTACCACAATGCACTACTTGTCTTGTCATGCATTACAAGCTCATATATTGAATTCAGAAGATTTAATGAGATAGTGGAGTTGGACAATGCATCCATATCCATCCATATCCATCCATATCTAGTCAGGCATGTCATGAACCCTTTGTGCCTCTGTATGTGCATACATGTGTAATATTTCATGAGCCAATGTATGCTTTATTTGGCCTTTCCATCTCATAAAGTCAATGCAATGAAAATGAGAAGCCAGCATACTTAAAAGACAAGCTACTCAAATTGAAATAAGAGACTAGAAATAGTACTCTATCACTAATAGCATCCAACCTCCATATCCATATGCATAACTCAAATTGCACATGTCTCACTAGAGAAGAAATCCATATGAACAACGTGTCACATAGCCATGCATCTAGCATGCACACAAAACCATGAGCATAAGGCTACTTACCAAGTCTCTAAACTGACAAACTAGACATGAAAATCTTAAGAAACATTTGACACAATATCCCTTATAAATAGAGAAATCAAAACATGACAACCAATAGCAAAAGAAGAGAGTGTAACATGGCATTGCCTTTCATTGATCCAACCAAGGATAGTTGTAAATACACATGCAAAAAACTAATTTCAATACATCTCAATACAATGGTGATACATCTCCCACTCAAGAATGAATTCTACAAAATGGTCCAACCTATCATGAATAAAATATGAAAATGTCCAAGTGAATGGAGATGAGCAACAATCGAAAGCTATCACACTGAAGCACCTAGGATCTACTATAGTACTCTTCTAGCATAGAATATGAAAATATTTTAGCAGCATCCCCTTTATAAAATGGAATCTAAAGCAAAATAATGATCTGGGAATACGCCATCCACCAACGCCAAGAATGACGCTAGCAAGTAGAATATCAAATCAATGAGGATAGCATAAAACAATAGCCAATCAAGGTGAAAAATGGGTGTGCTAATGAGGATCCAACTTGGATCATGTACTTGCAAAGAAAACAAGAATAGAATTACTAACCAAGATCGAAAATAACCTCTCATGAATTGTGTGCAACCAACAAGTAAATTTGTACCTAAGTTTCATAAATGAAATTAAGAATATAGTGCCATTGTACATCCATTGACAATATTATGATCAAACTCATGATGGCATAAACCTGAAAGGTACAAAAGAATTCCATCTCATATGTCAAACACTTGACAAGATCATGCTCTACTCTCATATCAAGGATCTACCACAATGAGCATAGATGGATACTGCCTTCAAGCTCTAAAGCTATGATCTTGCACACCAAGAATTTTCTCTCATGGAAGCTTGAAATAAAAGCGAAACTCCAAAAGTAATTAAGGTTTTAATGGTGAGAATTTGTTCTGCCTCATTTGTTGTCTCAACAATGATAAAATCTCAATTCTAACTTTCCTCTTTTGCACTTGAAGAATTTTTTTCTTGGCTACAAAATGACACCCAAAACACTTCAATCATTTGTGTGTAGCTCATGCTACAAAAAGCAAGCATCTCTTATCATCATCATCTTCACCTACAACACTTTCTTCCATGTTTGATAGTTTTTGCTACATACTTCTCTATGTCTGCCTATTTATTTTTCTTAAACTTTCTAGATGCTCTGTCCAGCTACACAAATCAATTTGAGATAATTCAATTGGAACCCTAAAACTCAAGCTACAAACAAAAAACTAAACTATTGTTGAAGTGATTGTAAATTCGACTTCTATAGTAGTGTGTGTTTTGAATTTTTTTGGGGGTTAAAACTTTGGACATGATTTTGCACCCTTCTATGAATGAAAGTGTGGACCTAGACACTCACCTCGTGTACCCTAAAACTCCTTTGGAGCTCCTTGCACACTAGCTTTCAACAAGTTTTAGTACCATGGAAGGGATTTAGTGGGCTGAATAGGAGGAGAAAGAACGAGATAGAGGGAGGCAGATAGTGAGAGAGAGAGAGAGAGAGGAGTACTACTGTGAGCACATGGGTGCGAGCCTTGAAACCCACATAATGATCTACATGAGGCAATGATTTATAAATGATATATGTATGTGGACATAATAGTAAGGTAAGATGACCCTTAAATCCTCAAGACAAAGAATTATTAAGTTCTATAAGGATTGTTGTGTACTTCAATACATGTTGGAATATGAACTCTTTTTTTTTCCTTTAACTACATCTACTTGAAGCATGAGTCTTTGCAAAATCCATATAGAGATTGAAAATATTTGCATACTCTTATGAATTATGCCTTACCAACATCCCCCTTAGTTTTCCTATGTAGCACCCATCAATCTTGAATCAATCTAGAACTTAAAGGTGCCAAGAGCTCTCTCACAGAGTTTATCAAAATGAGTTTTGAGATAGAGGAACTTAGATTCCATATTTAAATTTCTTTTCTGAATTTAACAAAGGAATAGAACACAATAAATAGCATTAAAATAGTTCTCAATCACTTTTAGTTAGGTATGATGATAAAAAAGGCATGATTCATCTCAATTTTACTCAATAAAATTTTATGCTTATATGTCATGATGAAATTACCTCTCTACATAAAAGAGATCTCGCTTTGTTGTTACATATGTCTTTACTATTATCCAAGAATTCAAACTCTTTTCCCCTTCAAAATTTGATAAGCAATTCTTCTCTTGAATTTGCAATTGATGAATGATCTTTTACAATGGCACCATGGATTCTATCCTCTTCATCACAGTGTGCACATCTATCTAATTGGAGGTACATATATCAAAATCTAATGCTTTGCATGCATGATTTGTAATATTCATCTTTTATAAGGAAAACCAATTGAGATATATTTCATATTGAGGCTATATTGAATAGTTATTTCACCACTAATCAAACATTTTATTCTATATCCTGTGTGATCTACGATTCACCATCTGCAAAATGGAAGAAGCTTATCCAATGTTTTGTGCCGCTTCGTCCACGCTACTCATATCCATGTTCAAAAAATTATGATCTTTTTTATTATATTATTTTAACTTTACTTCATTTTCACGAGTACATCTCCTTTTCTTATTGATATGTTCATCTACTCTAGTAGTGATGTATGGGAAGACACTAGGACCATTGGGACACTTTTTTCCCCTCTTTAGGAGGTTTTTTCGCTCGGCTTGTATATACGCCTATAATCCTAAGGGGTCACTTATCTTTGTACATACACTTGCTAATACATTTAGTATTGCGTGTTGTGATCTAAGATTCTTCTCCTTCCATGTGCGGTTTGCATGATTCTCTAGAACTCAAACTTCAACAGTCGGTATTAGAGCATACCCTCGCTTGATCTAGGGCGTCATTGACATCACCCTAATGTCGTAGAGAAATCTTTCTCTACTTCTTTTGAGATCAAACCTAATTGAAGGTGTAACTTCAGATATGTAATTTAGTGAATTGTTGTAAAGATTGGTTTTACCATCATTGTCTTTGTCCATCCAAGTAGCACTTGGATAAGAAGAGTCGGATGAACAAATTAACCTTGTGGAGATGCATGCCAAATGTAATGCTTTTGGGAGATCACAAAGAAGTGCTTATGAATGAGGAAACGTGGTATTCCTTGTTGTGCAATGACATATTCTTGCATCATCAATGCTTTGTCGCAGCAATCGTACGACATCATCGTAGATCATTGCCATCCTA
Source organism: Ceratopteris richardii (assembly GCA_020310875.1). Classification (NCBI taxonomy): domain Eukaryota; kingdom Viridiplantae; phylum Streptophyta; class Polypodiopsida; order Polypodiales; family Pteridaceae; genus Ceratopteris; species Ceratopteris richardii. The sequence continues at coordinate 111,083,513 of CM035439.1, read as the reverse complement.
CAGAATCAAACTTCATTCTTCAAAGGTTCCCTAGCGCTGAAGACTATAAGTGATGATGATCAACATCTGACACATTGATAGCTATGCTAGGACTTTATTCTACCATACATTTGATTCTCTCTCAAGAATATATGTATTGTCTTTCCTCTGCTTGAAGGAAACTGAATCACTACTAACGTGTCTGATTTGATTAAATTCTGAGGATGTATAGCTGTTTTGAGACCACAAATGTCCATCTTTTTTATGAGGACTTGGACATGATGATGCCCGACATTCGACACCTTGAGGTACTGCACCTCAATTTGTGAAAAAAAAACTATATAGTCTATCGTATTGTAAAGTGTTTATAGGTTTTTGAATATCCATCTAGTTTCAAAGAATTGATATGCTCGGTTGAGAATTGAACATACGAATGGATTATACTACACAAGTTATTACGGACAATGTTTGGAATGTGTATTGAATCCCGTATTGTATGTCATTTATTTCATTGGGTTATCTCGATGTTAAGTTAACTGATAGTGTGTATTCAGTTCATGCTTAGCATACGTGTTAACATTGTTTTTTTTTTGACGTAATATGTGCAATGTTTGAATCCTCTTGTCTTCAAAATACCTTGATTTTTCTGCAATTTTTGTGAAAATCTGTAGTTATGTTTATTGTATGCCTCCAGATTACAATCTAGATCAAATAGTGTTATAATCTCATAGGAGTGAGGGGCATTCAAGAGCTCTGTGCTACAGACAATAGTGTGTTACAAGGTTACTACATCTTTTACCAATACTTTGAAATGAAGACCTCTTTCTTTTCTGTGAATCATTTGAATTTATATGCATGAAAAGATCACCATTCATTATGATTCTGAATTTTGTATGCCTTGATCATATGAGCTATATCTTCATATAATCTTATTGCAAACATTGACTTGTATTCATAGAAATTGTGAATTCTTTCACAATTGTGCTTGGATAATGAAAGTAAAGGTCGAAATGTTTCTCTATGATGAATGGTATTATTTTTTATTATTAACTGCATGCCAAAGAAGATTTTTGAATACCGTGAAATATTTTTCCCATGGTTGTGATGATGTGATAAGATTTGACCCAATAAAATTTTCTTCAGTTTTGATTCTATCACCTGAACTCGTTGAAAGCACCCATGTGCATTAACATTTGGGAACCGACAATTGGAGTTCATCTGCCCAACTGAGAGCCTTCACGAAAGTGAACCATATGGGAAACTTTACATAGCATCGTGGCGACTCACGTGAAATCATGAACTCTAATTCAAAATTTGATGGTATTACCTTACAAGTTACTTCTTTGGTTCTAGAAAATTCACAACAAGAGGTACATGATCTCGTTAGAATTGTTAGAGATAGCATTCAATATGGTTTTGACTCGAGTGACCTTGAATTTTAAAATCCAAAATCAAGATAGAAAGTAGAGGGGATTTATCTACTGATGAACAATTTCTTTACTATTGTAAACATCAATATGATGTCCTTGAACTTCAATGGGATGCCGTAAGAATAAGACTTTCCAAGCATTCAAGGAAAACATTAAATCAACAAGAAGTACTTTTTCAACACATGCATGAGTTGGAAAGTTGTTTTCAAAACGTAAAACAACAAATTATAGACCTTAACATTGAAGAAGAGTTTTTTGCATGTACTAAGAATGGCTATTATGAGGATTAGTATGTATTAGACGAACAAAAGTCTGTTAATGATAACGAAAAAGAAAGTGCAGAGGAAAAAATTGTTAATGAAGTCAAGGATAAATCTAGATTAATGGTTAAAATCAAGATCAATGAAGAATATAAAATTTTTGACAAGTATATAGAGTGGGAGGAACTTTCAACCCTTAATTCTAATAATCTCACCATTCCTCTATCTGAAGAAAGGGCAGATGAGACCCATATATATTCTCTTAATGAAGAGACTAATGTCTGTAAAGAACATATTCCATCTCAAACACTTGTTAAGTAAGATGAACTAATAATAGAATATATGAAGTTTGAAAATGATTCACATCTTCATTGGTTGACTTTAATTAATGGATATGATGATCAAAACACAGAATCTTTGCCTTATTTTAATGAGACTCAAAAAGATGATGCATGGGACGAATATTTAGATATTGGTACTAAGAACATTTGTGCTTTCTCAAATCAATTTGTCAATCAAAATCATGTCAAAAATGATTTAAGGGTAATGGAAGAAACCTTTAACTATTTTTTCTCTCAATCAAATAATGTTGAAATGAATGAAATTTATCAATTCCTTGTTTAGTTGAACTGAATGAAATTGATCAATACCTTGTTAAGGATTGTTGGAAAGCATTGACTGATGAAATGAATACTAAATGTTTTGATGAGGTTTATGAGTTTTTATTATTTGATTTATCTTCTCTTATCCATATAAGCGTGAAATATGATGATTGAGGGGAAGTGACTGAAGAGATAATTGCCTATGAGAGATATCATAATGCAAAACCATATTCAAATTTTCTAAATGAAAATGAAAGGTTTGACATGTATGACTATGTTCCAAAAATAGGGAATGAAGAGAATGAAGAGATAAATGCTTTTGGGAGATATAAAAATGCACAACCATGTGGAAATGAAAGTTTTGTTGTTCCAAAAATAGGAAATGAAGGGAATGAAGAAATAAATGCTTTTGAGAGGTATATCAATGCACAACCATATGGATATTTTTAGAATGAAACTGAAAATTTTGATAGGTATGAAAATGGTCTAGAATTGGGTGATCAAAAGAATGAATATGTTGAAAACATTGAGGTGCCTAGAGAGTTCGATAATGTTGAAGGCTATATTGACTAAAGAGAATATTATCATGGAGTGATACTATTTATGGTAACTCTTTGAGCGATATGGTTGTTGTTCATCTTTACTATAGAGGAGGTACTCGGGTACCCAATTCTCGCAAATAATGCTTACTCACTTCGTGCACTCGGTCTACTCAAGGGAGGTTCTTGATGAGGAACTTGGACTTCCCTCTCTGAAGACTCCACGAGTAAGAAGGGCACATGTAGATGATACAAGGAGAAGTGACCCAAGACCAAGAATATCTGGGAGGATGCAGAATTCAGTGCAACGATTGACATATGATAGTTAAATGGCTCGCCATTGTGCCTACATGACAAAGGTAATACAAGATGCTGAACCTTCTTGTTTTGAAGATGCAATTGATAATGCAGATTGGGAAAAAGCTATGGATGATGAGATGGCTGCACTTTATGGAAATCATACATGGAAGCTAGTTCCATTGTCGCAAGGAAAGAAACCCATAGGCTACAAATGGGTTTACAAGGTAAAGCATAATGCTGATGGTAGCATAAGCAGGTATAAAGAACAATTGGTAGCTAAAGGATATGGACAGAATTATGGCATTGATTATGAGGAAACATTCACCCTATAGCTAAAATGTCTACTATCAGAACACTTGTTGCATTAGCTACAACAAAACAATGGTCTTTGCATCAGATGGATGTGAAGAATGCTTTCCTACATGGTGAGTTACAGGAAGAAGTATATATGGAACAACCACAAGGATATGAAAATTCAAAGCATGGATAATACGTTTGCAGGTTGCAAAAGGGTTTGTATGGGTTGAAGCAAGCCCCTCGTGCATGGCATGCAAGGATTGCTGATTACTTAACCAACATTAGGTTTTCTATGTGTGATGCAGATCACTCGCTATATGCAAGGAAGGCTGATGATGGCATCACTATTGTCACTATTTATGTTGATGACCAGATTGTAGGTGGTGATAATGAAGGAAGCATCAAAGAGGTAAAGAAACTTCTTATGGAGGAATTTGACATGAAAGATCTTGGTGTGCTGCATTATTTCTTGGGCATTGAGTTTATACATACAGAAAAAGGTATATGGATGTTGCAAAGGAAATATGCCTTGAATATGTTGCAAAAGTATGGTATGGCTGATTGTAAGCCAATTTCTATGCAATTAGATCAGAATTTGAAATTGGATGCTACATCAGGTGAAGCATTGGAAAATGCGACTATGTACAAGAAAATTGTGGGAAGTCTTATATATCTCACAATTACAAGGCCTGAAACTGTTGGACTTGAAAGTCAGTTTATGCAGGTTCCCAGGAAGCCACATTTGGATGCTCTGAGGCGCACTCTATGGTATGTGCGTTCTACTTTGGATTATGCATTGTTTTATGAGGTTGGTGTAGATTTGCAGGTTTATGGATACACTAATGCAGATTGGGCTAGTAGCATTCCAGATAGAAGCGAAGATCTACTAGTGGTTTTCTATTCTCACTTGGGAGTGCAGCTCTTACATGGAGCAGCAAGAAGCAACCCACTATTGCTTTGTCGAGTACAGAGGCAGAGTATAGAGATGTTGCAATGGCAGCATGTGAGGCATCATGGTTCGAGATGCTACTTGCAGATTTAGGTGTGGAAGTGGAAAAGCCTATCACTATCTATTGTGATAATCTAAGCAGCATACAATTAGCACAAAACCCTGTATTTCATGCCATAACAAAGCACATCGAGGAACATTATCACTGCATCAGAGAGAAGGTATTAGCAGGTGACATTGATCTTGTTTATGTGAGAACAGATGAGGAGGTTGCTGATATTTTCATTAAAGCACTTGGAGCTAAGAAGTTTAAGAAGTTTCTGTTATAACTTATGGAATATGTTGAACAATGCATTGTTGGAGTATAACATGAATATGTTGAACAATGCATTGTTCGATTGTAACATGGAATATGTTGAACAATGCATTGTTGGAGTGTTAAATTATTATTGAACAATGCATTGTTAGAGTGTTAAATTATTGATGTATTAATGTGTTTTTGATGTTTTTGATATAGCAGCTGAAGGTTCGTGAGGAGCGTGCAAAGTGTGAAAGGGCGGATATCAATAATCCAAATAATTATTATTTACTTTGTAAATAAAGCTGCATAGAAGGTTCTATTGTTAGAAACAGTTAGAAAAGTAATGGTTAGAATAAGGGTCGTTGTAGACCGTAGTTTCTGTTATTGAAAGCAATGGCTTTCTCTAAAACATACCAACTTTTAGTTCCACGCTTGCTTTTCAAAGCCGCTCTCATGTAACCACTCTTTTCGACGTAATCAAAATTCCTATAAATACATGCACTCTGTGGAGTGTCGAAATAGAGTGCATGGAGGGAGATTGCACCCAATACTGCATTCTGTCTCGTCTCTTGTTGCATCTATTCTCTGTGTGTTTTCTACGTTTGTAATCGCTGTATGCGCATGAGCAAGATCCTGACAACAGTTTCGGGAGATGCTTGGATTACACGATATGACGTGGAGCTTGAGGGGAAGTGTTGAGATATCAAGCTCAACATGTGATGATCTAGGATGACACGTATCATTTTTTTGTTTCTTTGACATGTATAGTGGTCACGTCGATATATATCAGGGATACTTCATTGAGCTTTATTAGATTTATCTACCGAGGGTGATGGCACATTTGTTTCTTGCCAGCTCACTCACTCGCGGACATTAGTTTTTTCCTTATGTACTACTCTTTATATATTGCATTTGTTGTATTCTTGTTTTAAGTGATTCTTGTACATTCCTTTTTATGTAATAGAAGAAGAAGAAGAAGAAGAAGAAGAAGAAGAAGATCATCCTTCCTTGCCTCAATCTAAGTGTGTGCTTCTCTTTGATTGTGAGAGGTGTGTGTGTGAGCTCTCTTCCTTATCTCCTTACTTGTGACAACATGTATAGTGATCACGCTAGTATATGTCAAGAATGCTTCATTGAGCTTTATTAGATTTATCTACCCAGAGCGATGGCACATTTGTTTCTTGCTAGCTCACTCATTCACAGACATTAGGGTTTTCCTTATGTAGGGGTCTTTATATATTGCAGTAGTTGTATTCTTGTTTTTAGGTCATTCTTGTACATTGCTTTTTATGTAATAGAAGAAGAAGAAGATCATTCTTCCTTGCCTCAATTTGAGTGTGTGCTTATCTTCGATAGTGAGAGAGTGTGTGTGAGATCTCTTCCTTATCTCCTTCCTCATGATAGAGTGCACAAGGGAAAGCTATTGGACAAGGTGGAGGAGTGGTAGAGAGGTTGAATGCACAAGTACTTGTGATATTTTGTTTGCTTGTGTGTGTGTGCTTCTTTGGCTTAATTACTATGCACAAAGAGCATTTTATCTTATTCTAGACAAAGCTATTTTAATCTTTTATTCTCATGAAGACATAGAGGCTTTTGGTGCAATTGCCTTTCTGCTCTTCTCATTCTTCTTCCACAAACACTCAAGACCATTTCAACTAAAGACTCCCCCAACACAATAAGAGCAAATATTGATAGAATAAAAATCTCCTATTGATATCAGTAAGATGATGGAATCCCATCACATAATTCAACTCCACCTCACAAACCCATTCATCATCTTCCCTTGATAAAATAGTCACTATATATTGACATGATTCTATATAAATCGAGCTATATGCACATACACCTCATGACTTGTATGACTTATCCTTATTGTTCCATAATGTAATTGTGTCTTTTTATCGATTTCATCGCATTGATTTGAGGACTTCATTGATATGGAACTCAAGAATTGACATAGAGTCATACTCAATTGCTCTTATTTCAATTTAGGATATGGCGTTCATTAAAACAAGCTTGCATCAACATCTGTTTGGGATTATGATGCATGTATTAAGATTCACAATCCTAAACAAGTTTACCTCAATGATGCATAAATTCTACCTAGGCTTCCTTTTTGTTTGTTGCATTATGAGCATATGCATTCGCCTGTCATTCTTTATTCATATAAGTTGCTATCTATCCTCGAATCGTAACAAGATAAGTGATCACAAAATTGATTGATCATATCATGATTTTTTTCTGAGCGTGTATATTCTCTTTAGTCGAGTAAAACGGCGTTACTATATTTTAAGCAGAAATAACAATGTTTCATTTACTTGAACTTGGTGAAAGACCATGATATGCCTCGACTCAATCAATTACTATTCAACCATGATATGCCTCGACTCAACCAATGAATACAGCGAATCATCCATTGCTAGCATAATATAGCGAAACATGATAAGCCTCTGGCCACCCATATTTCTCCATCTCTTCGCCCATTGCTGAGTTTTAACACATAGAATAGTATATCCGAACATAATACTCTTGCCCAACAATTAAAATTTATAAATTTCTGAGGCATGATACATAAAATAGTATCTTTGACAAGACTAAGACCGGTAGAAAAGGTGACAAGATGCACCTCTAGCGCTATTCGTGATCTCATACTTATTATAATGGTCACAGCTCTATTCTCAGAAATCATCAAACAACAGAAAAAGAAGAACAGACGAAAGAAGACAAGAAGTGTCAGCTAGTTGATGCCCTTGCGGAAGACATTCCATGAAATCATCAAACGACAGAAAAAGAAGAACAGACGAAAGAACACAAGAAGTGTCAGCTAGTTCAAGCCCTTGCGGAAGCACTAGATGCGTATTGCTGCGGTCTTGGACGTTTCCATGAAATGGAATCAAATTGACCTCATCAGCATCATGCCATGTCAAGAGCATCATCCCCTTCGCACCTCATCAGCATCATGCCATGTCATCAGCATCATCCACTTCGCACCTCATCAGCATCGTGCCATGTCATGGTGTAGCAGCATCATCGCAACCTGATAAAGTAACAACGGCCACGTGGGCGCGATGAAAGCTGCAGAGCGCAAGAAACAAAATGGAGCATTCCATTGTCACAAGAGACAAGTTGCTGCATCCAGTGGTGAGGCGACATCATATCAGATGGCAATCTTGCCCGATCACATCTTATAAAAGGGCAACACAAAGGCCCGAATATGATGGTGGGCGATAATATCTTTAAACAGTATCTCGGGAATAATTAGATTCGTTTTGAGGAGATGACCTTTATGTTCGAATTGGGATGTCTTTGGAGTTAGAAGGATGACGTCAATCATCAATGGTCTTAAAAGGCGGATACGCATGGAAGCCAAAAGTCTCAAACAAGCATTATGTAGAGTTTGACTTGTGAGCACTTGGTTCATGGATGATGTTTCTGTGTCTTAAAGGCATGCTGTAATGGTATACCTTAAGTAATAATTTAGAGTTAAGCAAGTGTGCTTTCAATTTTTCAGTAATATTTAAGAATTATTTATCTATATATGTAGTATTCTCTCCCTTTTTCTTTTTAATAGGCCTGGATCTGTTTGCAGCCTTTGTTTTTCTTCTTGTTTAGGCTCTGGAACATCGTATCCCTTAGTTTATCAAGTTTATACCAAGGATCTTGGATTTGCCGACACCGTTTTTATATCTCTAATTTCCTCCCAAGTCCTAATTTTCTAGATCAAATGCCAGTAGACATTTGTAATTTCCTAGTCTTTAAAATTCTAATTTTATACTTGATTATCTGATATCCTTTCGCATACTTCTACTCTGAATCACCAAGGTTGGAATGCTGATTAAGAATGTTAAAGTTACTACTATGAGCTCTTTGTTTCATTACAAGGGACAAATTGGCTGCAGGATTGATGCCTTCGTGATCACTTCTTGTTATGGCCCCTAAGATGTTATTAAAGAATATTTTTCATTTGTTTCTCGTGCCATAGTCAATAAATGTAGTACATAAATGTGAAATTACGTTCATAAGATATAATTGGTAAAAGAACAAAAGTATTGGGGAGAACTAGATCCGAATGGGGAGATATATGGCAGTTGAAAGAGCGAATGTACCAATATTTACTAAAGGGCTTAATACTTCGTCATCGTCCGCACACCAAAGTAGTCGGAGAAGACGCACCATCACCAAGACGAATCAAATTGCAGAAAGAACCATGAAAAAGGGCTTAGAAACAGATCTTGACAAGAGCAAAGGTAGTGACTTGTGGGGATTTGACACTTACGTCTTTTCATATAATGAAAAGAACGAGAGAATGGAATAAAGAACATCAAGAAACTCGAGCTAATAGAAGCTTGGGCCAACCACTATGTGCTTAATGCACTGGCTTTTGGACATTGTACTTGGAATGGAATCGTACGTGGAATGGAGTGGAATTGTCAATATAGTTTTCTAAGATAATTTCTAAAAGTATTAACGCAACGCGTTGGTTCGGGTGGCAACGATGAAGCCCAGTGACTATCGTCGTCGGTGTCGTCGGCTGCTCCCAGCTCTCTCTCTCTTTCTCTCTCTCTCTCTCTCTCTCTCTCTCTGGCTTCTTCTAATGAAGGTTGCTTCACTAATCCTAACCAATGTCGGCCTCATGGTTGCTATGCTTGGCAATGATGGCCCCAATAGTTCTTGTTAAATCCAATGAAATATTGACACTCCAAGACGATACAAAGAAAACATGCCTAATCGGAAAAATCTTCTGCCTCCGCCCCCTCATTGACTCTATCACACATGCATTGGCCATATAAAGAGTGGTTCTAAAGAGGAATTATTGTTTCGAAGTCTCAATTTTTTCGTTCTAGCCAAGTATTGTTAGTTTCATAAAGAACAATATGGCTTTCCAAGCCCGTAACATAGGCACTTGGCGAATAGAGAGAATCATGATGTGCCCTTTCAAGTGCTTTTCATCCTTCCTCTTTATCTCTCTCTATCTATCTCTCTATCTCTATCTCTCTCTCTTTCTCTCTCACTCTCCCTCCCTTTCTCTCTCACTCATTCTTCCCCTCCTCTCTCTATCTCTCCCTTTCATTCCCTCTCTCTCTCTATCTATCTATCTCTCTCCCTCTCTCCATCTCTCTGTCCCTCTCTCTCTCTCTCTTTGTCTCTCTCTTTCTCTCATCCTCTCTCTCTCTCTCTTTATATATATATCTCTCTATCTATCTATCTATCTATTTATCTATCTATCTATCTATCTATCTATCTTTGTGCGTGTGTGTGTTTTGCAAAGTGGCTTCCTCAATAGTTGTGAGAACTTTTGGGGCTAGTGGTCAGTATGTTTGGCAAATTTTGACCCCTCGCCTTTTTGGATTGAACCCCCAAAAGTTCATCTTAATTGGATCCAATATTGAAAGTCAAAGATCAGTGAAGAAAACATGCCTTATCAGACATTTCTTTTGTTTATGCCTCTTCATTGAGTCCATTAAGCATTGGCTTTCTAAAGATTGGTTGCTAAGATGGGAGGAAGAAGAAGATTAAGAGAACAACGTAGAGTGAACTATTAATAAATGTAAATTGTACATGTAGATGAATACCTTTAGAGTAATGCGCATATATAAAAGCTAGGTAAAACCTCTTAATCAAGAACTAAGTGCCCAAGTAGTGTTAAATGTGTTTATAAACATCACTACTTAAATATATTGACATATTTCTTTAATGAATATTTTCAAATATCTAATAGATATATAGTACTAGCAGAATAAATTTTGTTGGATTTCTTTGGGCCATGCGTTTATATCAAAAGAGATATAGTTAGTTACTTAATATTAGCATAACATATTGAACCTTCCATACAACAAATAGGTTTGGTTCATGTGAAGTTTATGGTCTTATGCCCATTACATCACTAGGTAATCATTTTGTTTTGCTTTCATACGTAATACTATAAGCAAAACTATGGTGCATTACATAAACTCTATGAATGAGGCTTCTGCTATGCTTGAAAGATGATTTTCTTTTAGTGAGACCCAATGAGGTATAATGCTTAAGTCATTACATTCAAATAATCATGCAATGTATACCCTTGATGATTTTAGATATGTATATAAGTATCAAAGACTTCATAAAGATCTTACGGATCATTGTAACAACCTAGAAGATGTTACTTGCAAATAGGAGCATGAATATTTAGGATGAAGTAACTTTTATTCTTAATCATGTAGATCTTGCACAAGATTTTTAGGAAAAGTAGTGATTAACTTGTGAGATTATATTTCAAAAGGACTAATGTTGAAACAAGATTTGAAAATAGTAAGGAAACCAAATTAACATACCTTAAGAGATTTCTAATCATTTATTCATATTCCAAAGGAACTTATATACAAATTTGAGCCTGAATCAACAATTTTTATCCTTTGATACCTCATCAATGGTCAAAATGTATATCATTTATAGTATCATAATCATATCATAATTAATGAAAGAAATATGCATAAGTATCCCACATAGATAAGGTTTTGATGATAAAGGTGATATTTGAAGACACCAACAATTTAATAGTGCACATACGAGTCCTTATGAATGTTTATAAATGTGAAACTTGGGTTGACACAATTAAGAAAGGAATTTTGTTTTTGAGGGGAGGGAACCATAGTTTTTATGTTCATTGGAGAGAAACTAGCTTCCCAAAAGAATGGAATCAAATACAACATGCAATGAAGAACTAAAAATCACATTATCAAAAATTGCCTTTTGATGATGCATGTTGGAGTATGCAAGAACATGAAGAAAAACTTACATGGCATCAAACAATTGGCATCTAAATGGATACAAAAGAAACTAAGTTATAAATTAGATTTAAGAGAACAACTAAACATTAACCCAAATAGGATAAGAGTCCTAATCAAAAGATACAAAGAGAGATACACCCACCAAAGGATAGTTCAATCTAGCCATGCTTAGAGTAGTCCTAAACAATAAGAAAAAAGACACATCCAAGCTCTTTTCACGCACACCTAAGGGAAGTAAAATAGTCTCCAAGAAAATCCACCTTCTGGAAGACTCCTCATGCAAGGCCCTTATATTCATGAATGTGTAGAAGAAGATTTCACAACTAATTGGTATAGTTCTACATCCTCATAGAATAGAGCACCCTCCAACTCACCAAATTCACTAATAAATGCATCCAAATAGGCTAAGAGCAATGATCAAAGATAAGTAGATAGAGACATCCAAACTGGCCATTATGGATTTATGGTAATGCCTTTTGGATTTACTAATGCTCTTGTTAAGTTTGCACGAATGATGAACAAATTTTTTCTTGATTATCAAGCTTTTTTTCTTGTATTCTTTGATGACATACTTGTTTACAATAAGAATGAAAGTGAGCATGAGAAACATCTTAAAACAATTTTTCATCAAGAGAACACACTTTACGCTAATCTTGAAAAGCGTTACTTCTTTCAACATAAGCTAGAATATCTAGGACATAGTATTTCAACTGAAGGTGTGCATGTGGATCCAAAAAAGATTAAAGTTATAGTAGAATGGCCTACACCATAATCAGTCAATGATGTTCGTTCTTTTCTTGGGTTGGCTAGTTTCTATAGCAAGTTTGCTTGAAATTTTTCTTACTTAGCATTACCACTTACCTTGTTATTGAAAAAGAAGATAAAATTTGCATGGGGACTTACCCATCAATGCTTTGAAAAACTCAAACATGCACTTTCACATGCACCAACTTTACAGTTACCTGATTTTTCACAACCATTTCATGTTGTTACTAATGCTAGTGGTCCACGAATAGGTGTTGTTTTACCACAAAGCTATATTATTCACCCATTGGTTGCCCAATGAGGTTGGAAAGTACGTAAGTTGGACATAAAAAAAAACTCTCTTCAATGGTGATTTGGAAGAAGAGTTTTATGTGAAGCAATCTCCTAGATTTGCCATGAAAGGGCAAGAGCATAAGGTTTGTGAGTTGCATAAAGCCTTGTTTGGTCTTAGGAAAACTCCATGTGCATGGTATGAAAAAATCCATAAGCACTTGATTGCTCTTTGCTTAAAAATGTAGTCCAATTGAAAGAACAATCTATGTACAAAAATATGGGGCTCATCTAACAATGTTTGTTCTTTATGTTGATGGCATACTTTTTTCTAGGTCCTATGATGCAAAAATTGATGTCCTTATGGCTGATTTGCAGCATACTTTTGATGTCACTTATGTTGGTCTTTTGAGCTACTATCTCAACATTCAATTTGTATCCATTTTAGGGGGGAATTGGTATGCATCAAGCAAAGTATGTTGCAAAACATCTTATTCATTTTAACCTGGAAGATGACAAGCTAGTTTCAATACCAATGGAGAAAGGATTTAGATTCTTAGTTGAGGACTTGAGTGATGCATTTGACCCTACCCTTTCTCAACGAGCTATGAGATGTCTTATATATGCATGGAAGACTAGGTTGTATATAGAGTATGTATTTTTTAGTTAAGTCAATTCATGCATAGCCATGGCACTATGCATTCACAAGCAGGGAAATGTGTGTTTAGATATATCAAAGGCACATTGAGATTAGGACTCTTTTGTGATAGAGATATTTAGCCATGCTTCTATGCTTTTATAGACATTGATCGGGCTGGTTGTTATGAGACTCACATGTGCGTGCACAAGTGGTAATTGCTTTTTCCTCCGGCATCAAGTTGTGGAGCCCTGTACAAGGATTTTTTAAAGCTATAGTAGAGTGTATATGGCAAGCCTATTAATGGATCTTGGCTGGGAAATTGATGGTGGTACATATATTATCACTAATAGTATGAGTGCATTGTTTAGTGTGTAAAATCCATTATGCATGGGACAAAAATATTGAGAAACCTTATCACAAAGTAAGAGAGCACCTCATGTAGATGATATTAATTTGGTGTATGTGCCTACACAAGATAATGTGGCACCCATATTCATGAAAGCTCTTCCATGGGAGTAGTTTGAAGTTTTTTGCAAAGCTTTATGATTATTTCATACTAGGGGTTTATCTATCACTCCTTGTATGTGTTCACATCATTCACTCTAGGGAGCTTTGTTAAACTATGTATTCCTAGGTTTGACATGAACCTTTTCCTTATACATAGGAACCTTTTACTCTAGTCCTAGCTAGATGTTTTTCAGCATGTTACCTCACACATGATACACTCATATGTGGTGGTACTTTATACTTAAAGATTTATTCAAATCCTACTTCCGGTTTGTATATCATCAATAGAGAGAGCTATTCAAACTATTTTTCTTCTCGATGTGTCTTGTTGCAGTTGTGCTCCTTGTGTGTGCTTCTTGTATATGTCTTACACTTTCACACATACCCAACAAATGTACACCCCAAATCCAATTGTAAATTCAGATTTCAAGATGTTTCTGTAGTCCGCCTCATTTGAACCTTCTCTTTGCATCATGTTTTTAAGTCCCCAATGAGGTCATGCTTTGTCCAAAGAAGTTCCTTTTTTTCTTTCTTGATCTTGAGGGATAGTAGGGTTTAGTTCGGGTATCAACTTTCAACCTCTTAGTTTCATTAAATCTTTCCAAAAATAAGTTTTAGTTTTTGAGGGAAATTTTAACAGAAACATATTTTTATTTTGCAAAAAACTTAGGTTTTGATTTGTTGTTTTTACAAAGTTGTGATTCTCTATCTAATTTTAGGATTAAAAAATTTTCTACAAAGTCTTGATTATTTTTTCTCAAAGTGAATGGAGAAAATTTAAACTCCTCAAAGGAATTAAAAAAGTGACAATTTTCTAATGAAAAAGAAAAAGTCAGATTTTTTTCAAAAAGTCATGATTTTCCTCAAAAAAATATGATTTTTTATAAAAATATGATTTTCTCTAAATGTCATGATTTTCTCAAAAAGTCATGATTTTCTCAAAAACTTCTATTTTTCTTTAGAAAATAAAAATCATGATTTCTTCAAAAATAAAAAAGTTGTAATTTTTTCAAAAAGTTGTGATTTTCTTTAATACGTTAAAATTCAGAATTTTTTTAATAAATGCGAAAGTTGTGATTTTTCAAAAAGTACATAATCTTAAAAAATCCAAAAGTGTTGATTTTTTCAAAAAAGAAAAGTTTTTCAAAACGTTATGAGTTTCTTCAAAAAGACCGAAAATCGTGATTTCTTTATAAAAAAATGAAAATGTTGTGAATTCTTTTCGAAAAGATTAAGAAAATCATAATTGTTTTAAAAAGTCATGACTTTCTTCAGAAAGTTAGGAACTTTCTCAAGAAATGAGAAAGTCATGATTTTTTCGAAAAAGTCATGATTTGATAAAAAGTTCATGACTTTATATAATAAGTCTATAAAGTCATGATTTTAATATTTCATTAGCAAAGTAAGAGATAAATTACAATTTGTGAAACGTTTGGACTATGTAAAATTCACAAATGTCTTCACAGAGTTTTGACCTTTGTTTTCTACACAATAGCACATTTTTGCATTGTCTTCTTTCATATCTTTCAACCTACTATCATGTATTTTCTTTCTCTGGATTGAATTTTGTTTTCTTAGACCAATTTTCAACATTTTTCCAATGTTTTCATCATTTTTTATCTTTAAAGAAAATGACAATCAAGTTAAAAAGTAAAAGAAAAGATTTTGTACTCCTTAAGCAATGAGTTTAGTTTTAGAGATGTTTCTTTCCTTCTCTCTCACTTACTCCACAAACTTGACCTTGCTACTTCCACTTGCTTAATCCTTGTAGAAGAGGTACAAAGAAATATTAAAAACTAGACAATTAAGTAAAGGGATATCAATTTCCGCATTAGAAGTACTCACATGAACATTCTTTCTCCTTAGTTGACTAAAATTTCATAAATGACTCATTGTGTTTCCTTCCCAATCACAATTGAAACGAAACTGCATGGTCTACCTTCCTAACACATTGAATTCCACAACATACATACCTTTCTTGTGATAAGAAAAGTGAAGTTTAATTTTGATTTAGGCACCCCCAATTTATGTTATTCAAATCCCCCATAGCCACACCAAAAAAGATGTTTCACTACTCAATTACTTGAACACCTATCTTATTGTAGCAATAGTGAACAAATTGATCTTTCTAATTAAACATGAAACCTCATCAAATTTGCAATCCAAGGATGTAGTAACCCGATTCTTTATTAAATACTAATGCAAGAAACAATAAACAACCATTCATACAAGAATCAAGTAAAACTTGACATGAGATCATTAGATATAAGAATTATGAAGTTAGTAAAAACATGATTTTTTGCAATATTGTGGCCAAAACTTTCAAATGCTCATAACTCCATGAATACATCACAAAATTGAGTGACACATGCCATTGCCATGAAAAGGCCAGATATAACATTAAAGCTTATGCATCTTGAGTAAAAACCATTTTATTGTCATTTTGAAGCAGTTGTCTTTCTTCACCTTCTAGGAAAGATCCTTAAAAAGAATCAAAATGTTATCCATGATCTCATATACGAGCCTTAACTCAGTCCACACATGAAGTTTCAACCAAAAAACACACAAAAATCCACATGAAAGATCACACAAAGGAATCACAAGGAAAAAGAGATGGCAACCAAAGGACGATATCTCCATTCTCAAGAATCAAAGAATACAAATAAGATTTAGTCTCCTCCTTAATTTTTACATTGAATTATTTATTATGTCCAAAGTGAACTAATTTCTCTTGAAGTTCTCAAGTTCTAAGCTTTTAAAGTACTATTCTTGGTTATCTAATGACTCTTGAGCTTTGTACACAGTAGGATAACTAAAGGAAGTCTCATCTCGAGTTTTACAAAATTTAGAGCTCCCTGCCTATTTTTTAATTATCTAACATGAAACTTTACAAGTTGCTTTGTTGCCTCGAGTTCTTCATTCAACACTAAAGCATGTTGTAAAGTTTCTTTATATGTAAACTAATACTTTGTTAGACACATATATCCTAAAGTATCTTGGATTTTCACTGTCTAACCCATTATTTATGTCAACATTCTTTATTTGATGAAATCTTGGTTTCAAAAAGATTTAGTTGAAAAAATATGTAAGATATTATCATATGCTTGCTTCTGTCTTTGACTATACATCTTTCATAAGGGCATCTTCATTCACTTATCCTAGCATATTTATGAACTTCTTATTTCTTGGGGAAAACTCATGGATCAATTCAGATCTAATACTTAAAGGTTCCATCATTGCCAAAGGATAAGCTCATCAAAATCACTTAAGTGATGAAATAGGAAAGAGTTTTCTAAGTTATGAAAGTTCCTGTTTCCTTGGAACTATTAAGTTCCTTTTTCCTTCTAACTATTATCTTTCCTGAAGATACCTTATGTAGATCTCATGCAAATATTATTGGATGAAGCCACATAAGAACTCTAATACTCCTTTAGAAAGAAGAGGCATTGAAAATTTTCATGATTCATTGGCACTATTCATTATTTCTATAGATGCAAAACTTGAACTTAACACACATTTAGGTTTAAGTTAAACTATCTATCTTTGTTTTACATCATTCCTTGGGTGGAATCAAGTGAGCGCTTCATTACAAAGTGCTCATGAACTCCCATTCTACATAGGATGTATGCAAAGTTACATAATAAATTATAATAACTTATTGACCTTAAATATTTATGAATGACTCTCTAAGTATTACCAATACTTCAAGAAATTATTGAGTACTTCTAGGTTTTCAAGTATGCATGACTTCATGGCCATTGTTATGGAAAAAAGACTCAATCATTGAAATGTAGCTTCCTTATTTGTTTCTCTTACTTGTGCTGAATTTTTACAAAGAATGAAATACTTGGCTACTTAACATAAGCTTTATAGTAAGTATTTGATATCTAGATATCACTTTTGGGAAGGAAATCTTTTATGATGCATGAAAGTAGAAGAGAAGAGCTTTCCAACAAGCTATTACTTGCTAAAAACGTTTCACTATAGACCAAGTTATGGCCTTCACAAGATGATTATCTCTAATTGCCAAAATAGGAAATCTTGCTTGTTTTAGTAAAAGTGCCTCTCTAAAAATAAAAGTTGTTAACTTAGCATCCACTTCCAACAGGAATTCAATGCCAGACATCAAATTGGTGTGTTTTTGGCTGCTTTTTCAGAATCTGAAATCTCTACTTGAACAGAGGTATGAAGAAAACCACTTTTATGTTGGAATTTGATGCTAGGCATTGACTTTATGTTGAAATCGATGCCAGCCATTGAATTTCTCCACAAAGATCGTGTTTTTAAAAAGATTCAATAGTAAATAAAATTGAGCAAATGATATAAGAACTTATTAGCACAAACTCAATGCTAGGCATCGAGTTGCTTGGGTAACTTGAAGTTTTCAAGTTATTACCACAATACACAAAGCATGGACATGGAGGAGAGAGTCTCATACATAGAACTTCTATTAATTCTTATGATAGCTATGAAAAACTCAAAAGTTTATAGGTGCTTTGTCACTCAAAGAAGTTCGACTATACTCTCTCATACAATATTGTCTCTTTCTCTCATTCTCTCTCCACATCTGTTGATACAAACTAACTTATATAGATTTTCTCAATCTTGTGATTTTTGAAAATTCTAGAACTAAAGTTAAGTCTAACTATAGTACATATGTGAAATTGTCCGTTCACATAGGCATGCGCTTTTCTTCTTGGACTTTGATCTGCATTCTTATGTCCAAGTTTTGGCTATCATTTTTCAAAGTTTGAAGAAGCATTAAGTTAATGGTGACCATAGAGGTTGTCTAGTGCCACATTAATTCATTTCTTGTGATGTTTCATACATGAAGAAGTGGTATGAGAGCACAAAGGTTCTAGAGAGGAGAAGGCATCAAAGGTAAGAGAAATTTTGGAAAGTTTTCATTAAACTTTGAAATTGAAGCACTCAAAGACACAAGGCATCAGGAGATTATTTTAAAAGTATCATTGTACATAAAGAACTCCATGTTACCATTAGTGTCCATGTGAAAGGCCAAATGGCCACCGGACACTTCTTTGTATATGTTCTTTAATAAAACATATAGTGGCCTGGTCAGCCACAGACTGTAAGTTCAACCGCATTTGTAAGACCTAAGAAGTCTGTCTTCATGCTCTTTGTGTACTGTGTTTTCTGCGTATTTTACAGCTTCTCCAAGGCTTACGACAGGTGGCGACCAAGGCATAGACCTTGGCATACCTTGTCATCCGAGTCACCGAAGTCACCGTTGGCACCGTTGGCTGCGTGCAAGGGAGGACCTCAACGATCAAGGAATATAGAGGTTCCCGGTACTTCCCGGGAGGTCACCCATCCCAATACTGTTCCCCCCAGAGCTCGCTTAACCATGGCAATCTCTTGCCACTAAGCTACACTCTTGTGGTGTTTGAAGAAGGGGAAAGACTAAGGTTGACATTACCTTGAACAAGTTTTGGTCCCTCAAAGCTTCATTTTTGCTTTCAAAGCCTATTTCTAAAGCAATTTTGGGGTGTTTTTTGGAGCCATTTCGGAGTACTTTCGCACATAGCTCTCTTTGCACAGGTCCAAGAACATCAAGAAGAGTCCTTGTACTTCTCAGACAATAAATATCAACCTTTGGGGCTGTATTTTCAGCCACACTCGTAAAACTACAGGTTTCTCGAGGAGTTTTCAGTTTTGGTGGGAGCAATCGCTGCAAATTTATGCAAGTTTTTAAAGCCTAAAATATCAGAGTTGACAGACACTTGCAGGTGTTATTGGCTAGTTTTTGGGTTGTGTATTCAGCCTTTTAGTGTCATTTTACTGCATATATTGAGCACATACCATGTATGCTTCTATGGATACCGCTTATGTACGTCCATGTGGTCATTGATATAGCGGTTACGTTCTTTGCATAAAGCCTTTTACGTTTGATAAAGAGGGTCGTGGTGAGGTTTTCTTAACTGGGAGACACCCAGATGTCGGGGTCTCTTCGGTGATGAAGGTGGAAGACTTACCTAGCCTTGCCATAGGAGATGTATGATAGTTGTTCATAGGTGCTCGATAAGCCTAGTTGGCTTCAATTGGGTAACTGATTATATGTTGTGGAGTCAGTGATTCACTATGCAAGTGGACATGTCACTACTTGGAGTTTTATGATACTTTGACACTAGTCATATGCTAATTTTGCAGAGGATACTCTGGCAAAAATTTTTCAGATTTCTGGTTTAGTCAACTATACAGTGGTCGATTTACTCCTTGATACACTTATTTGTTGGTGTTTGGACTCTTCTAGCTCCATTATCATTCTATTCAGTTCTCTACGATCATGGCATCAAAGGTCTCAGGTACATCCGGTGGATCAGGGTCTAGTGCTAGTGTTCCAAGGAGGAGCTATAACTTGCAGGGCAAAGACCATTTTGAGATCCGAAAATTTGATGGCACAAACTTTGCTCTATGGAAGAATCAGATTAAAGATGTGCTGATTCAAAGGAGGAAATGGAAGCTAGTAAATGGGATTTCAAAGAAGCCTGCTGACATGGATGAAGATGATTGGGATGAGTTAGATGAAATGGCCAGGTCTACCATTCGCTTGCACCTGGCAGATAATGTTTACTTTACAGTATTAGACTGTGAAAGTGCAGAGGAGCTTTGGAAGAAGTTATGCAATACATATGAAAAAGAGACGGCATCAACTAAAGTGTATCTGATGAGAAAATTATATGACCTTCATATGAAGGACACACATAGTGTTGCAGCTCATTTAAATGAGTTTGATGCTATATTCTCCCAATTACAGACTCAAAAAATGGATATGGATAATGAAATGAAAGCAGTATTACTGTTATGCACCCTGCCATCATCATGGGATACGTTTTGCACAGCTATTAGCAACACTGCACCTGGTGGTAAACTCGTCTATGATGAGATATGTGGAGCACTCTTGAGTGAGGAGATTCCTAGAAAATCTATGGTTGGCACTCAGAGTGGAGATGCATATAATGTTCGTGATTCTTACCAAGGAAAGAATCAACAACGTGGCAGGAGCAAGAACAAGAAAAAGAATGTTCAACGGAATAAGAGTAGAAGTAAATCAAGGAAGAGGGATATCGAATGCCATTATTGTCATAAGAAAGGACACATGAAGAAAGACTGTTATGCATTAAAGAATGATAAAGGTAAAGGACAGAATGTTGATGGGCATGTTAAACAGTTACCTGCACCATCTACTTCGACTGTGAAGATTGAAGAAATTAATGCTATTTCTGATGATGCTGATGTGTTGACACTTGATAGTATTGTGCCATCTGAGGCACTTATGGCTAAATCTCTTTCCCACACCTGGCTGCTAGATCCTGGTGCTTCTTTCCATGTGACACCACATAGAGAATGGTTCTCTAATTATGCAGCAAAGTCTCTTGGTACCGTGAGACTTGGTGACTCTTACCAATGTGATGTTGTGGGGATTGGAGATGTGGTTGTGCAGTTCATTGATGGTTCAAAATTTACTAGCATAATGTACGCCATGTACCTCAGTTATCATGCAGTTTGATGTCAGTTGGTCAACTTGATGACCTTGGTTACAAGGTGGTCTTCTATGCTCAGTCCTTTCGTATATCAAAGGGCAATATGGTTATTGCAAAAGGAAGCAAAGTTGGCTCACTTTATCCTTTATTTGTATCACAAAAAGAACACTTGTTAGCTGTTACTGAACAGCCTATGGCTTGTATTTGGCATGGTCGTTTGGGCCATATATCTCGTAGTGGAATGGAAAATATTTCTCATTTTGGCTACCTACCTATGTTATCTTTCTCTGATTTTTCATTTTGTGAGCATTGTCAATATGGAAAGCAAACCAGAAATGTGCATAGAACGCACATTGACTCTTCAATTCAGCCTTTAGATCTCGTTCATACAAATGTGTGTGGTCCTATGCTCACTAGGTCCTTAGGTGGTTCTCTTTACTTTGTCACTTCATAGATGATGCTACTAGAAAAGTTTGGGTATATCCTATCAAATCAAAGGATGATGTATTCCCCACTTCCAGAAAATGGCTTGCTTCGATTGAGACTCAAAAAGGAACTAAGCTTAAGGCTTTACGTTCAGATAATGGGGGTGAATATACCTCACATGAATTCAGCCTTTTCTGTCAGTCTAGAGGGATTTGTAGAGAGTTTACAGCTCCTTATACCCCAGTACATAATGGTGTAGCTGAGAGGATGAATAGAACTATTCAAGATAGAGTAGTCTCTATGTTGCATCATGCAAACCTCTCACAAGGTTTTTGGGCAGAAGCAGTATTGACTGCAGTTCATGTGATTAACCTTTCACCTAGTACTGCCAGAGGTCTGAAAGTGGCACAAGAGTTATGGACAGGGAAACCACCATATTATGATCATCTTCGAGTTTTTGGGTGTGAAGCGTATGTTCATATACCCAAGAACCTTAGACAAAAGTTGGAGCATAAGTCAAAGAAATGCATTTTTCTTGGATATGGTCGAGAAGGAAAATTTGGATATCGCTTATGGGATCCTGAAACATGGTCAATGATCAGAAGTAGTGATGTCATTTTTAATGAGTCTAAGATGCATAAACAACCCATTAAGGAGGTTGAAGTGAGAAGAGTGGTGTTTGAGGATACTAGTCCTCCGGTTAGCATGCATAAAAATGCTGCACATAGGGATGTTCAAGAGAGTGTCGATTCAGATGAGTCTGCACATGTTCTTGTTCAGCAACCATTGAGACGTTCTGCACGTGTCTCATATCCACCTGATAGATATGTTCCAAGTTTAGATTTTGTTATGCTAACAGATGCCGGTGAGCCTTCTTGCTACAAAGAGGCTATGCAGACAAAGGATCATGTCAAGTGGGAGCGTGCCATAAAGAGTGAGTTGGATTCTATTCACAAGAATGGTACTTGGGACTTAGTACTTTTGCCAAAGGGCAGAAAAGCTTTACCATGTAAATGGGTATATAAGCTGAAATTCACATCAGATAGTGCTTCTCCAAAATATAAAGCACGACTTGTTGCAAAGGGTTTTAAGCAACAACATGGTGTTGATTTTGAGAAAATCTTCTCTCCAGTGGTCAAGATGACTACTTTGCGCTTGTTGCTTGGATTCGTTGCAATGGAGGACTTAGAGCTAGCCCAAATGCTTTCTTGCATGGAGATCTTACAGATGAGATCTATATGGAACAACCAGAGGGTTATGTAGTTCTTGGTAAGGAAAGTCTAGTTTGTCAGCTCAAGAAGAGCTTGTATGGACTTAAACAGTCTCCTAGACAATGATACCAAAAGTTTGATGCTTTTATGAAGTCCCAAGGCTATTCTCAGAGCAATGAGGATCATTGTCTCTACACAAAGAGATGTTCTGATGGTAGCTTGATATGCTTGATACTTTACGTCGCTGATATGTTGATTGCTGGGAAGTCCTCTTATGATTTGTCAATTCTCAAAAAGAAGTTGAGTCAGACATTTGATATGAAGGATTTGGGGGATGCAAAACATATTCTTGGCATGCACATTACTCGTGATAGGAGTAAAAGATGCATATACTTGTCTCAAAGTGAGTACATATCCAAAGTACTTCACCGATTCAATATGCAAGGTGGAAAGGCATTGAGTACACCTTTACCCACATATGTGAAATTGAGCAAGGATGACTGCCCCAAATCAGATGAGCAAAAGGAATTCATGACCGAAATTCCCTATCAGTCTGCTGTTGGTAGTCTCATGTATGCTATGGTAGCTACGAGACCAGACATTGCATTTGCAGTGGGAGTTGTGAGCAAATATATGTCTAATCCTGGCACGAAACATTGGGAAGCGGTCAAAATGATTTTGAGATATCTGAGTGGCACTAAGGACAAGTGTGTATGCTTAGGTAGAGGGAATGCATCCATTATTGGTTACACAGATTCTGACTATGCTGGTTGTGTAGACAATCGTAAGTCTACATCAGGGTACATTTTTCATTTTGCTAGAGGTGCTATCTCTTGGAGATCTCGTCTTCAAGAATGTACAGCTGTTTCCACCACAGAAGCAGAGTATGTTGCAGCAAGTAAGGCATTTAAGGAAGCATTGTGGCTTTCTCGTCTTGCCTGTGATATGGGTTTACCTCAGCATGTACCTCACTTGCTCAGGTGGGAGGTATAGTTTGTATACTTACACTCAGGTATTCTTTATCATTCTTTATGTTTTCTCCCATAGTTACTCTGGCCATATTGGCCTTCAGTGGGAGATTGTTACCGTTAGTGTCCATGTGAAAGGCCAAATGGCCACCGGACACTTCTTTGTATATGTTCTTTAATAAAACATATAGTGGCCTGGTCAGTCACAGACTGTAAGTTCGACCGCATTTGTAAGACCTAAGAAGTCTCTCTTCGTGCTCTTTGTGTACTGTGTTTTCTGCGTATTTTACAGCTTCTACGCGGAGTACTGTGTGCGGCCTAAGGAGCTCGGTTTTCTACTCCGAGCATATCGTCGTGGAGCTCTCGAGAAGGAGAACGCACTCTGGTGCACGCCATCGAATCACTTCACTCCAAAACGTATTATTCTTTATCCTTTAAACTCACAAGTTGAAGCAGAAGCAAATAATTATGGCAGATCAGATCTCCATTGATAAACTAGATAGAGATAATTATCCTGCATGAGTAATGAGAATGGAAGCCTTACTTACGAGTAAGGATCTCATGGTGTACATAACAGGTGAAGAAGAGAAACCAGTATTTAAAGATGAAAGTCGACCCAAGAAAAAGGAACTGGATGCTTTAAAGCATTGGTAGAAGAAGGATACAAGTGCAAAGGCCTATATCTATAATACAATGTCAGATCATTTACTACCACACATTAGAGGATTGGAATCAGTTGAAGATATATGGAATGCATTGGAATATCATTTCCAAAGTAGTACCAAAGCAAGGAAAGCAAGTCTATGGTCAGAGTTTACTACATTCAAGAAGAAGCCAATTCAAAGTATTAGTGTTTATGTCACTAGGATGAAGGATCTAGAAGATAGTCTTGGATCCATAGATGAAGATATTGAAGATCAGAAATTGATTTCACAACTGCTTGCAGGTTTGAGACAAGATGAAAGGTGGAAACCTTTTGTATTGTGAGTATAACTTTCTTTGAGTCATTGTGTTCTAGATTTGAATCAATTTCTTGGTTTAATGCTCACATTAGAGCTGGACTTGTTGGGAAATGGAGATAAAGGAAAAAGTTTTGCAATGTACATGAAGAACAAGAAGAAAGGAGGTATAGGTAAAGCAAAGGATGAAGAGGAATCAAGTTCTCAAGATTATTATGAAAGAGGTAGAAGCGTTGGCAGAGGAAGAGCAAGAGGTTCTGGAAGAGGAAGAGGTAATCAGAATAACACTAAGAAAGCTTGCTGAATCTGTGGATTGAGTAATCATTTGGCTCGACTATTGGCATAATTAGCAAGGATCAAATCAAAATCAAAATAACAGTAGTAGAGGCAAATGTGGAAGATATCAAAGTTATTCTCATAAAGGTAGACAAAGCCAAAGAGGAGGCTACGGTAGAGGTGGACTAAGTGTTAGTGCCAATGCCAAGCCTACACACTTGGATATGCATGATAAGACTTTATGTGCAAATAATTGAAGACATAAGAGAACAATTGCTATGGATTTTTATGTTTAACCATTTGTAAAAGTCAATTGACTTGGAAGATTCTTGTAAATCCACTAAACTCTTAGGGTTAGATAGAATGAAAAGCTATGATTTCATTTCGAGTGAAAATATCCTAGATTAGGGGATCACTTTTCTAGAGAGATCCAAATTTGAATTCAAATTCAAATATGAAGAAAAGCATTATAAAAAGAACACTTCAAAACTTGCAGTAGAATGCCCCCCCATTATTGAGCTTAGAAGTTTATCATTTGATGTAATAGAGAGGCTCATTCTATAGCCTACATTCCATACTATCAATGGGCATTGATTATCATGCCAATGATCATGTACAACATTGTCATATAATACAATAGATCATCGCTTATATCTGTTAATCTCTCTGTCATAGTTACTCAGAAGAGTGTTCTTGTCTTGCTCACACCTCAGTCATTACTCCACCATTTGCAATGTTCTATGGCCTATTGGAATCATCTCTAAGTCTAGTACATGCTGACAAATTTGGAAGACATTCCAGTTAGTGGATTGGGAGAAAAGCACCTCCAAGTTGTCACTCGTCATTCTTTGCAAAGATCCTAAAAAATGGGGGGTAATGCTACACTTTCTAAATTGACTGCTCTATCATTTTAAGTGATTTAACTTGGAATCATTGTGAAGAGATGGATAGATCTGTGTTTGAAGATGAAGTGGTGGTACAAAATCCTTGATCTACACCAGCCAAATGAACTCCACAAGCATGTGGTGGGCCCTTTTATCTTGCCAATGGATGTGTTAGAGACCCTATGTACCTTGGAAGATCAACCTCAAAAAGATAGATCAAAATAGATGCTGGAGTTAATTCAGAGGTGAAAAACTTGCTATTTTGATTCATACACTTATCATGTGTTTTGAATAATTCTTTGAACCCAATAGCAATTAGCTTGATTCCTTTTGGGGAACTCTAAATAACTTAGAGAGCTAATTTTCAAGAGTAATCACATCAAAAACAGTGAATCACACACTGAGAATGAAGTTCAACAAGTTATGATATCATCCCGATTTTCAGCGGTTGCAACCGTACTTAGACCAATGAGCAGAAACAAGATCATAACTCAAGATTCCAATACTCAATGACTATGAACTTTTGTATGCTGCTACTAGATAGTATGATAAGTCCAGGGAAGCATGCAGTTTAATGAAGTACACGCGGAAAACGAGCTCTGACAAGCTAACTGAAAAAAGTCAAAAATCTAGAGAGAAGTGAATATGGACAGATAGGGTTGACTTCAAGTGAACATAACTCAAGATTGAGAACTCCAATAGCAATGAAATCTTTTGAGCATATAGTATACTCTAAAAGAAAAATTTAACAAGTTAAATCATTGAAAATGATGCACCACATGGAGAGAAGTGATCTCTACAATCTGACTAAAAACTTTGAGAAGCATAACACTGAACAGTAGACTCACAAAACCATGAAGATATGAACTTGTTTGATCATAAATATGAATGTATATTGATTGTAAAATACAATGAACTTACAGATACATGTGTGTGCCTTGTATCTACACTTGATATATCATATAGATCAGCTTATGGATGCCTCTAAAAGTGTGATTAAACTGCCATGTATATATAGAGAGTTTTGAAGCCAAGATTTGAATTTGAATCTTGTGCGCCTAAAAGTAGTTTCCTAATTTTTAGAGGTTGATTGACTCTCCAACCTTCAAATCAAGAATTCATGGCTTCTCTATCTATTTTTATCAAGTGGACTCAACCACTTTTGATTCTTTTTGCTTTTACATCAAGTAAATGATCAAACAATTACAAGGGTGAGTTCACAAGTGAACTCATAGATTTCCATACATTGTCTTCTCTTAGAAACGCAAGCCAATACTTAGGCTTGTAATGGATTTGTTCCAACAGCTCCCCCTCAACCCAAGTATGCTTGAGGTCTTCAATCTTCAAGAATAACATGCAATCAAATCATAGCCTTGAATTTCCAAAGTTTTGTACCATCCAATGCTTTGGTCAAAATATCTGCAAATTGTTGATGAGTGGACACATATGATATCTGAATCTCTTTGCTTAGAGCCTTTTCTCTTACATAGTGATAATGAACTTCACTGTGTTTAGTCCTTTCATGAAAAATAGGGTTAGCAGCTAAATGAATAGAACTGATGTTGTGACCAAAAATAGTTGGAGTTCCAAACTCCAACCCAAGATCTTTGAATAATGTCTTCATCCACATAGCTTCTTGTGTAGCTATGGCATGACCTCTGTATTCAGCTTCAGTAGAAGAGAGAGCAACTCTGGGTTTCTTCTTGGATGACCATGAAATAAGCTTTGAACCTGCAAAGGTAAGATAACCTGAAGTGCTCCTTCTATCTTCCTTAGAGCCAGCCCAATCTGCATCAAAAAACGGCTTCAACCCTAAATCAGATACATACGGATAATAAAGTCATTCATTTATGGTTCCTTTGAGATATTTGAGTATCCTCTTAACAGCATCCATGTGTGGTTTCCTTGATGTGTGCATGAATTGACTTAGCACACTCACACTATATCATATATCTACCCTTTTCAATTTTGCATAGTTGAGACTACCCACAAGGCTTTGATATGATGTGATGTTCTCTATGAGTTCACCTTCATGTGAGCTCAATTTTTGGTTGGCCTCCATTGGAGTACCTGCAATTTTGAAATCCTCCATTTTGAACTTTGCTAACATGTCCATGATATACTTCCTTTGAGTGAGAAATAAACCATGATCTTTGTAAACAACTTCCAAACCTAGGAAGTAGGTAACTGAACCTAAATCACTTATCTTGAATTCTTCTGTCATCTGATCTTTGATTTTCTTCATACCACCTGCATCATTTCCTATCAATATAATATCATCTACATATACACATAGTTAGATGACCTCAGAGTTACTCTTTTTAATAAAGAGTGAAGGATCTGCCTTGCTTGGTTGAAAACCTTTGTCTTGCAATAATGAAACAAGTCTAAAATTCCAAGCTCTTGGGGCTTTCTTGAGACCATACAATGCTTTGTTAAGTTTACACACATAATCAGGATAAACTTGACTCTCAAAACTAGGTGGTTGTGCCATATATACCTCTTCTGTTATCCAACCATTCAAGAATGCATTCTTTACATCTAGTTGAAGTATCTTCCAATTCTTGGAAGAGGCAATACTAAGCAAAACCCTAATAGTAGGCATCTTTGCCACAGGAGAGAAGGTCTCCTCATAATCAATTCCCTGAGTTTGTGCAAAACCTTTTGCTACAAGCCTTGCCTTATACCTGTTAAGGGAACCATCAAAATTCTTCTTCAGTTTATAGACCCATCTTGAGCCTATTACCTTCATAGATGAAATCTTGGCCACCAAATCCCAAGTGTTATTTTCCTCAAGAGCTTCAATCTCTTCCTTCATTGCATGCTTCCATTCTGATTTTGCTTTGGCCTCTTCAAAGGATGATGGCTCCTCTTGATTTATGTCTTGTGCTATGTAAATAGAATGTTTAGTTACTAATGAGGTGTCAAACCCATACCTTTCTGGTTTTTTTCTTTCCCTTATAGATCTTCTTAAGCCATGTTGTGATGATTCTGCCTCATGTCCTAGTTCGTGCAATTTCGCTTTACCTTTAAACTTCCATGCTTTGATTTTTTCTATCTGAGTTTCTTCATCATCTTTTGAAGTATCTTGTTCTTCAATATTTGGTTGACGTTCTCTACCAAGCTTTGGAAAATCTTCTTCAAGGTCATATGGCAATTTGACCTTCTTGCATGAATTTTCATACCATGAATTGTTCTCATAAAAAACTACATCTCTGCTTACCAAGAATCCTTGGTTGGTAGGGTTGTATAACTTGTAACCCTTTTGATTGTTGTCCTATCCACTAAATACACACCTTTTTTCCTTTGGATCCATCTTGCCTCTAACGTGTGAAGGAATATGAACAAACGCAATACATCCAAAAATTTTACAATGATCTAAGCTAGGCCTTCTTCCATTCCAAGCCTCATATGGAGTCATCCCATCAACGGATTTTGAAGGCAACCTGATAATCAAGTAAGTGGTTGTAGATACTACCTCACCCCATAGATAATTAGTCAAACGCTTTTCATTTAACATGGACCTTGCAACTTCAACAATTGTCCTATTCCTCCTTTCTCCTACTCCATTTTGCTCAGGAGTGTATCTTGTAGTTGAATCTCTTTAGATTCCTCTTTCTTGAAGAAAAGAATCAAATTCATGGGAGAAGTATTTTTCCCCCCTCCATCTAACCTTAGACTTTTTAGTGATTTACCTGTTTGATTCTCCACAAGAGCCAAATATCTTTTGAAGAATGAAAAAACTTCATCTTTGTGTTTCATAAAGAATAGGATAGTCCATCTACTGCAATCATCAATAAAGGAGACATAATACCTTGATCTAGATATTGAAGCATCCTTGCGAGGTCCCCATACATCTGTATGAAACAACTCCAAGAGAGTTCCATGCATATAACCTTTATTCATGAATGGTGACCTCTGCGACTTTCCAATTTGACATGCACTACACTTATAAATCATGTGTTGTTTTGACAAGTTAGGGAGTCCAAGTACACTTTGGTCCCTGCAAATTTGCTTTGATGATCTTTCACCAATATGTGCCAATCTCTTGTGCCATACCTCTAGTTCTATGAGTGTTTGATTACCATAGTTGAAGAAAGCTATGTTCCTTGTGTCTTGCAACTCAAAGGTGAATAATCTACCCCTTCTTTCTCCCTTTGCTATTCTTCTGAATCCTTGGCACACTTATTAAATTCTTTGTAATGGTAGGGACATAGAGTACCTTACTAGGTAAGTTGATGTTTCCATCAGGTGCTTTGACATTTCCTATTTTCTCCACAAGATGTCTTGTATCATCTCCTATTTGTACCTCATGCTTGTTCCTTGGATCTTCTAAATCTGATAGGATGTCCACATTTCTTGCCACATGATTTGAACAACATGAATCTATGTAGAAAACATGCTCATTAGATTTACCTTGTGGCATGGCCATATTCATGATTAACAATGAATCCTCTTTGTTTGATTCTTCTGTATAGTTATTGAAGTCTCTTCTTCCTTTGTAGCCTCCTTGATAGTTTGAATGATTGTAGGTGTTGTAGTTGCCATGATAATCGTTGAACCTTCCTCCTGAGTAGCCATAACTTCCTCTATTGTATCCTCTGCCTCTTTGATTCTTGGAATTCCTAAAGCAATTTTGAGTTGTATAATTAGTTAATCCACGAATAGAACATGAGTTGGAGCCTTGGGATCTCCCCCTGCCTTGTCTACCTCCTCGTCCTCTACCTCTGCCATGTCTTCCTCTACTTGCATAGTTAGCTTGATATGTTACTGCTTCATCAGCCACTTTCTTTAACTTTCCTTTGTTTTCTTTGGACTTGCTTTTATCAGTATATACGGATAAAGATTGATTACCATTAGAGCTTTGTCCATTCTTGATAAGTTTTTCCTCTTGAGTGAGTAATTGTCCAATGAGTGTATTGAAATCAGGTACATGCATGTCCATGTACAAATCCATAGTTGTGGTGAATGCTTCCCACTTGTCATCTGCTTTCAATCCATTGATGATCTTCCTTACAATTTGTTCTTCATCTATTACCTCTCCAGTGCTTCCCAAGTGATCAGCTATGTCCTTGACGTTTGTGACAAAATTAGTCACATTTTGTTTGGGAGCCTTCTTGAGGGTTGCGAAATCCAGCCATAGTTGATGCTTCCTAGATTTGGTATTTGAAGAGAAGAAGGCTTCAAGTGCATCCCACAGTTCCTGAGATGTCTTACAACTTCTAATGTGAGGCGACAAAAAATCTGAGGTAGAGTTAAGGAGATGAGACCTTGCAAGTGTATGCTTCGAGCACCATGTGCTCAATCTTTTTTTGCTCTTCTTGTGTTGGTTGACTCTTGTTCCTGAAACTTGACATAATTTCATCTCTAGCTACATAACCATATAAACTTCTACCTTGGAGATAAGCTTCCATCCTTAATGACCAAGCTGATTAATTACCTCTCCAATTTGTCAATTGATGAAGGAAATCCATCTGCCATCTTTGCTCTCATACCACTGTGAAAAGATGGATAGATATGTGTTTGAAGATGAAGTGGTGCTGCAAAATCCTTGATCTATACCAACCAAATGAAGTCAAGGAGTATGTGGTGGACCCTTTTAGCTTGCCAATGGATGTGTTACACACTCTATATACCTTGGAAGATCAATCTCAAAAAGATAGATCAAAACAGATGAGCTAGAATTAATTCAGAGGTGAAAAACTTGCTATTTTGATTCATACACCTGTCTAGTGTTTTGAATAATTCTCTAAGCACAACAGCAATTAGCTTATGGTGAACTCTAATTAACATAGAGAGCTAACTTTACAGAGTAATCGCATCAGAAATAGTGAATCACACAATGAGAATGAAGTTTAACAACTTATGACATCATCTCCATTTTCACGGGCTGCAATAGTACTTAGACCAGTGACCAAAAACATGATCATTGTTGGAGTTCGACATCTGCGGAAGCATGCGAACAACACAAGGAAGAAGAAGAAGCTTAGAGCACAACACACAATACTGAATGTATTACTAGAGAATGTACAAAGATAAGTAGCCCATTAGGGCAATAGGCGTATATACAAGCCGGGGGAAAAAAACCTCCTAAAGAGGGAAAAAAGTGCCCCGGCGGTCCTAGTGTGTTCACACACATCACTACCTAAATATATCAACAAATCCCCCCTGGGAGTGATGCAGTGAACAAGGAGCTGGCACTCATGTATAAGGTAGTGCCAAGCTATGTGGAAATCACTCCACAAAAGGAAGTAAGCCCAAAGCTTTGTAGAAAGCTTCAAACTTCTCCCTAGGCAGAACCTTTGTGAAAAGGTCTGCTATGTTCTCCTGCGTGGGCACATATGCCAAGCTGATCTCCCCAGCAGAGAACCTCTCCCTGACATAGTGATAATGCACCTCAATGTGCTTAGTGCGAGCATGGAACACAGGGTTCCTCGCAATTGCCAATGCGCTCTGAGTGTCAGTGAAGATGGTGGTGGCAGAAGACTAGCCAACACCCAAATCAGCCATAAGGCATCTGAGCCACACACACTCAACAGTCGCTGTGAAAGCTGCCCTATACTCAGCCTCACAACTCAAAGTGGCCACAGTAGGCTGCTTCTTGCTCAACCAAGATATACATGAGCTACCAAGCATGAAGCAAAAACCACTGGTGGACACACGAGTGTCATAGCAACCAGCCCAATCTAAGTCAAAAAAAGCATGAAAATCTGGCGGTAGTGATCCCCCCTTGGGATAAAACAACCCAAGTAGCCGAGTACCACTCAAGTAGCGAAAGATGTGCTTAACCGCCTTCCAATGCGTGACTCATGGGCAATGCATAAACCTGCTCATCTGTGAGACAACAAATTGAATATTTGGTCGAGTACTGCATAAGTAAATCAAGCATCCAACAGCGTGCTGATAGAGAACAGCATCAAATGCATCTCCAGCATCATGAAGACTCAATCATAAACCTGTCTCCATAGGAGTGGCAATAGGCTTACAGTCTTCAAGGCCAAAAAGCTGCAATAATGTGTCAATATATTTCGTTTGACACAAAGCCATTCCACCATCAACTTTCATAAACTGAATGCCCAAATAGTGATGCAAATGCCCCAAATCAGAAATCTCAAATGAGGCATGCAAATCAGCCTTGAAATCAGCAATATGCTTCTCAATAGGACTAGTGAGCAGCATGTCGTCAACATAGACAACAATGATCAGAAGCACATCATTAGCACGCTTAACATATAAGGTGCTTTCAGTTCGACTGTTCTCAAAACCATGTGCAACCAGATAGGCATGTATCTTCTCATACCAAGCAGGTGGTGCTTGCTTTAAACCATATAATGCCTTCTTTAACCTGCACACCTAGTTTTCATGCCCTTTCTGCACAAAGCCACGGGGTTGAAAAACATACACTTCTTCATGCAAGTCACCATTCAGAAATGTTGTTTTAATGTCCAACTGATGTACATTCCAACCATGATGGGTTGCAAGTGCACAAATGCTCTGAACAGTAGTCATACGGCATGTAGGTGCAAAGGTCTCATCAAAATCAATGCCTCTTTCCTACGCATAACCCTTTGCAACAAGCCTAGCCTTATACGTGTCAACTGTACCATCAGGTTTATGCTTTAGCTTGTATACCCACTTAGTGCCAATGGCCTTCTTTCCAGGAGGCAAGTCACATAAAGACCATGTACCATTCTTCATTATAGCATCATATTCAGATTGCATAGCAGCCATCCAATTTTCTAAATTTTGTGCTTCATCAAAAGAAATAGGTGCATTCTCATCATAGAGACTAGATGCGGACATAGCATAGCAATCTAATGCAAAAAAAGGCACTATGAGAGCCTTAACGAGTATAATATGACAGAGGTGCATCTAATTTGCTGTCACACAAAGTCTGCACCAGCCATTTTGGCATAATTTTTGTCTGCTCAATATCAGCTCTCTCATCAACAAGTGCATCATGTAAATCTGCATCAGAAATGGAATGATCTACATCATCATATGAAACCTGCAAAGGCTGAGAAGTTGCCTCATTAGGACCAGCACTAGACTGTCCACCTGTAAAAAGAGGCATCAAAGTATCATACAGTCTTTGGAGCTAACAGATGTCTCCTTAGTACATGAAAGCAATGGCTGAGATGCATCTTCCACAAAGACAACATCACGGCTAACTAGAATGCGTTTAGTCTGTGGATGATACAGACGATAGCCTTTACTTTCAGAACTGTATCCAACAAAAATACATTTTACTACCTTATCATCCAATTTCCTGCAATGTTGTTCAGGCACTAGTGCATATGCCAAACAACCAAAAACACTTAGATGAGCAACAAATGGCTTGCGATCATGCCAAGCCTCATATGAAGTGATAGACTGCAGCGCTTTAGTGGGACACGTGTTAAGTACATATGTTGCACACATGATAGCCTCAAGCCAGAAACTATTTGGTAAAACCTAACTCTTGACCATACACCTTTCCATCTCCATGAGTGACCTGTTCTTTCGTTCTCCAAATCCATTTCGTTGAGGTGTATACGGCACTGTACACCGGTGTTTTATCCCATGTTCAGCCCGAAATGCATTAAAATCAGAAGACATATATTTCCCCCCGCCCCCCCCCCCCCCCCCCCCCCCCCCCGCGATCAGAACAGAGGGTGCCCATTTTACATGGTGACAGATTTTCAGCCAAAACCAAAAACTGTTTGAAGCACAGAAACACTTTGGACTTTGCCTTCAATGGATATACCCATGCATGCCTACAAAAATCATCAATGAAAGTCATGAAGTAAAGATAGTTTCCAAAAGAAGGTGTTTGCATAGGACCACAGACATCACTATGTAAAAGCTGTAATTTCTGCATAGCCCCGAACTGAACCATCTCTTGGAAAGGAGGAACGGTGCACTTTGCCCAAAATACAACCTTCACATACATGTTTTCCAGGTGGCTCAAGCTTGGGCAAAGAAGACACCATATCAGATTTCTATAGGTGTAGCAAACTAGCAAAATTTAGATGACCAAAGCGTGCATGCCAAAGCTTTGCATCTGTCATAGCCTGAGAATCATGAACTGCACATGCGAAATCATTCACAGATCTTTCATAGTCTATGAGCTTATACAACCCATGACATAAAATGCTAGAAGCAATAATAACATCTCCATTTAACAGATCATGAACTGTACATCTGTCATCAACAAATTTCACAACCAAGCCAATCTTGGCTAATGCAGAAACTCATAACAGATTCTTCTTGATCCCTGGTACAAATAAAGCATCTGACAAGGTGAAATAACTACCATCAGCAGTAGTCAGAATGATCTTACCAACTCCCATAACAAGATAAGAGGAGTTGTTGGCGCATGTGACAGTATTCCCTGTAGGGGCAGGCTCGAGTGAAGAGAAGAAACTACACTGCGAGGTAATATGTTTGGTCGCCCCACTATCAAAATACTGGCAAACATCTGAGTCCATTGCAGACATGCACTGCTCATGAGAAAGATGGGTCAAATCTGCAAACAGTAGTAAACGCCCATTCTTCTTCTTGCACAAGATTAGCAGACTCTGTTTTTGGTGTAGAGGCTTCTGCAACAACCATCCCAGCCTCCTTTTTCTTTGCCTCTTTTGCAGCCAGTTTTGGATAGTTCTTTATGATATGATCATTCCCTTTACACTACTTGCAAAACAATTTTTGCTTTTCTGATTTCTTCTCATCTTTATCCTGGTTCTTCAAATGTGTAGCATTTGTAGATTTCTGCTTAATAGTAGAAGAGCTCCATTTTCCTTTGCCCTTCTGACTAGCCAGGAACGCTTGATTTGCAATACGCATAATGGACCTGTTCTGCCTAGACTGATCTTCCTACAACAGAACAGAGACTAACTCCTCAAATGATAAGGCATTCGGATTGCCTTTCATCATCAATTGAAGAGTAGAAGCAAAACTCTAATATGAATTAGGAAGACCATTCAGAACGGTCTGTGAGCTATCTGGTATAACCTCATTAGCAGAAATCAACTGTTCCTTCAAATAATTGATCTTCGTTAGGAAACTGCCCATAGCATCACCTTCATTCATGTGCTCACTCTCCAACTGTTTTCCGAGGTAAGCAACACGAGCCTCATTCCTAGCTTGGTACAATGTGGTAAGTGTATGCCAAGCATCCCTAGCTGTTCTGCAAGAGCGAATATGAGGAATAATGGCACGTTTGACACACAAAGTTATCAATGCATGTGCCAGGGCATCTCTGCCATCCCAACGAATCTGCTTTGCAGTAGGTGCAGCAGAAACAACAGCACGAACAAGAATCTGCACAATATCATCTTCGACACCATCTTCATCAGCTCCAGCACTTCTATTCGCAGTACCTGTTGTTACAGGTGTAACAGGACATCTTTGAACACCCTGCACAATGTTCCACAATCCTTTTGCAATCAATACATGTCACAGCATATAAGCCCATAATGGGTAGTTGGTACCATCCAACTTATCCTCAACAGCCAACATACGGAATACATCACTCCTTTCAGCCATGGCCAGTGACTAAAATACCTTGATGCAAAAAATTGACTTTATCTCAAAAAGTTGAACGGAACTACCCAGACGAGTTCTACTAAACCTGTAGTAGACTTCGAGATGCTTATATTGGCGAACAGAAACAGGTATATACTTTTGGCACAAAAAGATGAAATAGCCTGCACAAGCGCTACGATAGTGCATTTGGAGGCCGAAACGAGCTTAGATCGTGATTTTGGCACCACACACCAAAGCTGTTTTGATCTATGAAACACCCTGAGTATGATCACCAAATTTCATGCGAATCTGAGACTGCAAACGGAGGAGTGTCGACGGCACCCTAGATGAAGCGACGACGTGCTCTAATACCAATTGTTGGAGTTAGACGTCTACGGAAGCACGCGAACATCATAAGGAAGAAGAAGAAGAAGCTTAGAGCATAACACACAATACTGAATGTATTACTAGAGAATGTACAAAGATAAGTAGCCCATTAGGGCAATAGGCGTATATACAAGCTGGGGGAAAAAAACCTCCTAAAGAGGGAAAAAAGTGCCCCGGGGGTCCTAGTGTGTTCAAACACATCACTACCTAAATATATCAACAATCATACCTCAAGATTCTAATCTTCAATGATTATAAAAGTTTGTACGCTGATACTAGAGAGCATGGTGAATCCAACAAGCTTTGAATCATGCAATTTTATGAACTACACGCAGAGAAGCAGCTCTAACAAGTTGATTCAAAAAAATCATAAATCTGTAGAGAAGTGAATATGGACAGATAGGGTTGACTTTAACTGAAGATAACTCAAGATTGAGAACTCCAATATCAATTCAATTTTGTGAGAATATAGTAGACTCTAAAAAACACTTTAGCAAGTGAAATAATTGAAAAGGATGCACCACACAAGGAGAAATGATCTCTACAATCTGACTGAAAAATCTGAGAAGCATAACAGTGAACAATAGACTCACAAAACCATGAAGATATGAACTTGTATGATCATAAATATGAATGTATATTGATTGTAGAATACAATGAACTTACAGATACATGTGTGTGCCTTGTATCTACACTTGATATAGCATATAGCTCAGCTTATGGACGCCTCTAAAAGTGTGACTAAATTGCCATGTATATATAGAGAATTTCAGAGCCAAGATGTGAATTTGAATCTTGCTCACCTAAAAGTAGTTTCCTAATTTTTAGAGATCGATTGATTCTCCAACCTCCAAATCAAGAATTTGTGGCTTCTTTCTCTATTTTTATGAAGTTTACTCAACCACTTTTGATTCCTTTTACTTTTACATCAAGTAAATGATCAAACAATTACAAGGATGAGTTCACAAGTGAACTCTTAGATTTCCATACATTTTCTTCTGTTAGAAACTCAAGCCAATACTTAGGCTTGTAATGGATTTGATCCAACAATCGTTAGCTCTCTAAGCAAATTAGATATCTCAAGAAGGAATTTTTCTAATTCATATTGTGTTGGGAGCACTAAGCGTAACAAGCAGTAGGTGTGTGAACCAAAATAGAAACTTTTTTTGTTGATTAGTGAATTGTGAGGTTATCTCTTTTGGATCAATCATTACATGGATCATCTCCAAATTACATTGGCACTTGACTCAATTCATGGTGTGCCAAAGATGCATTAGAAATGTCATACTTACTTAACTCTATCTCTAACTTTCTCCATCCACACATTAGAAACTGTAAGACATCCCAAGAGACATGGGATATATTGTCTTGATATTTTTCTTCCAACACAAGGGCCAGAAAGAACCTATTGTGGATTGAGTTCACCATCAAAGAAAGAAACCCAAGCAAGGCATCTTTGAGTATGTGACCAATGTCAAGGATGTGGCTAACCAATTAGCAAGCGTAGGAGTTGAGATTGAAGAGGAGAAAATTGTGAGATAAGTAATTAATGGTATTAAGGAAGATGACCAATGGGAGAACTTCGCAACTGCTATGGACTTGTACATGGACATGCAGATTCTAGATCTTACCACACTAATGGGGAAACTCTTTACCCATGAAGCCAAGCTCAACAAAAATGGAGATTCATCAAGAAGTAATAACTCTTCTGATCTATATATAAAGGCAATTCTGAAGAGAAAGGGAAAATAAAAAACATTGAGGATGAAGGTACAACCTCTCAAGCTAACTATGCAAGAAGAGGTAGAAACTCAAGAGGGTAGAGGCAGAGGAGGTAAGCAAGGTAGGGGGAGACCTTTCAACTCTTCACCATGTAATATGTGTGGTTTATGAAATCACACTACAGATGAGTGTTACAGGAACTTCAAGAATCGGAGAGGTAGACGTTTCCAAAGAGGTGGCTACAAACAACCAAGAGGAAGGTTCAACCATCATCAAGGCTACAATAAAAACTACAACAACAATTACAATAACAACTACCAAGGAGGCTACAAATCAATGAAAGACTACAACAAATACACAAAGGCACAAGAGGATTCCCTTCTGATTATAAATATGACCTCAAAGTAAGGTATGAATAATGACCATCTCTTCTACATTACATGGCAGGCAATGTAGCTCTTCTTTCTGATCTTGAGGAACCTAAGGGAAAGCATCAGATAAAAATAGGTGATGACACCAAGCATTCAGTGGTCAAGGTAAGAAATGTTAAAACCTCTGATGGAAATAGAAATCTGTTGAGTAGGGTTCTATATGTACCTACAATCACCAAAAATTTGATGAGTGTTGGGCAGATTGTGTAAAAAGGTTTGCAAGTTAGGTTCAACAAATATAGAGCATTTGTGGAGGATCCCTAACATGGATTCAAGAGAATTGCCAAGGCAAAAAAGACAGGTTGAGTATACAAAGAATATTGCACTTTATAGCTACAAAGATTAAACATTGTTAGAGCTTGAAATTTGGCATAAGAGATTAGGTCATATTGGTGAGAGAACCTTAAAGAAAATATTTAGAGATCAATAAGTGCTTGGGATACCTGATGTATCCAAGCAACACATGATCTATAAATGTGGTGCTTGTTAGTTTGGGAGATCTCGCAGGTTACCCTTCTCAAAGAAAGGCTACATGCATGAGGACTACTTGGAGCTTTTCCATACAGATGTATGGGGACCAAGTAATGATCCCTCAATTTCTAGATCAAGGTATTATGTATCTTTCAGTGATGACTTTAGTAGATGGACTATCTTATATTTTATGACACACAAAGATGAAGTATTCAGTTCCTTTAAGAAGTATCTTGCACTTGTTGAAAACCAAATAGGAAGAAGCCTAAAAAGACTAAGGTTAGATGGAGGAGGTGAGAACTTCTCAAATCCATTTGATGCATTCTTGCAGGATAGAGGAATCAAAAGGGAAATCACAAAAAGGTATACCCCTGAGCAAAATG
The DNA here is from genome assembly GCA_020310875.1 of Ceratopteris richardii. NCBI lineage: Eukaryota > Viridiplantae > Streptophyta > Polypodiopsida > Polypodiales > Pteridaceae > Ceratopteris > Ceratopteris richardii. The sequence continues at coordinate 111,043,781 of CM035439.1, read as the reverse complement.
GGTGTATTGTTGAAACAACTAGGTTAGTTGCTAAATGAGAAAAATTACCTCATCATTTGTGGGCAGAGAGTGTATCTACTGCCACTTACCTTGTAAACAGGTTTCCATCCAAATCACTTAATGGGATGACCCCATATGAAGCATGGCATGGTAGAAGACCTTCACTTGATCATTGTAGGATCTTTGGATGTGTTGCTTATGTGCATATCCCATCTCAAATCAGAGATAAGCTAGAAAAGAGAAGTGCATCTTCATAGGGTATGACTTGAATCAGAAAGGATACAGATTTTATAATCCATCCAACAAAGGATTTATGGTTACTAGAGATGTTGTGTTTGATGAGAATGATTCTTGGTTTGAAAGTGAATGCCAAAAGGTAAAGTTAGCTTATGACTTGGAAGAGGAGTTCCCAAGCCTCATTAAGGAGGAACCAAATTAGATTGAAGACATCAAATCAAATGATGAGGACATCCTCAACCTAGAAGAATTCAAGGCATGGAAATCATAAGGAAAAACCAAGATGAAGAAGGTAGAGGACATACTTGAGTCATCCAACCAAGCAATCAGAAGATCACAAAGGGAGAGGAAGAAGCCAATCAGATATGCGTATGACATTTCTTTAGTTACTAAGCATTCTATTTATCTTGCCAAAGACTTATCACTTGAAGAGCCATCATCATATGAAGAGGCAAAGACAAAGGTAGAATGGAAGGAAGCTATGGTTAAAGAAATTGAAGCACTCAAGGAGAATGACACTTGGGAGCTAGTGCCAAAGAAGGAGTCTTGCACAAACCCATGGAGTTGATTATGAAGAGACTTTCTCACTTGTGGCCAAAATGCCAACCATCAGGGTATTGGTAAGTGTGGCTACATCAAAGAATTGGAACATGTACCAATTGGATGTAAAAAATGCATTTCTTAATGGCTGGATTTCAGAGGAGGTATACATGGCTCAACCTCCTGGCTATGAGGATCCAAACAAGGATAATCATGTGTGTAAACTGAACAAATCTCTTTATGGATTGAAGCAGGCACCTAGGGCATGGAACCATAGGTTGACTACATACCTTCAAGATCAAGGATTCATCATGAGTAAAGTAGATAATTCTTTGTTTGTCAAGAGAAGTAATTCAGAGGTGATATACCTATGTGTGTATGCTGATGATATCATAATTACAAGTAATGATGCTAATGGCATCAAGCATATCAAGAATCAAATGATTCAGGAGTTCAAAATTACTGATCTAGGGTCACTTAAGTATTTTCTTGGACTTGAGCTAGTCTATACTGATTCTGGAATTTATATCACTTAAAAAAAGTATGTGTAGGATATATTGAAGAAGTTTCACTTAGAGGATGCCAAGATAGCAAGCACTCCTATGGAGGTAAACCAAAAATTAAGTGCTCATGAAGGTGATGTGCTTGAAAATATTGCAGCATGTTGATATATTTTGCTAGTGATGTGTGTGAACACTCTAGGACCACTGGGGACTTTTTTCCCTCTTTAGGAGGTTTTCTTCCCCCGACTTGTATATATGCCTATTGCCCTAATGGGCTACTTATATTTGTACATTCCCTAGTAATAGAATCAGTATTGTGTGTTGTTCTCCCAGCTTTTTCTTCTTCCTTGTACTGTTCGCGTGCTTCCGGAGACGTCTAACTCCAACAATTGGTATCAGAGTAGGTTGTCGCTTCATGTAGGGCATCCTCTATACCTCTTCGGTTACACTCTATGATTCTCATGAAATTTGGTGAGCATACTGAGGGTGTTTCAGAGAGCAAAACAACTATGATGTGTGGTGTCAAAATCGTGGTTTGCGCTTGTTTCGGCCTCCAAATGCACTATCGCAGCACTTGTGCAGGTTATTTCATCTTTTTGTGCTAAAGGTATGTACCTGTTTTGGTTCTTCAATATAAGCGTCTCGAAGTTTGCTACAGGTTTAGTAGAACTTGTCTGGGTAGTTCCGTTCAACTTTTTGAGATACGATTAATTTTCTGTGTCAATGTATTTTCGTCACCGGCCATGGCTGAAACCAGTGATGTATTCCATATGTTGGTTATTGAGGATACGTTGGATGGTACCAACTACCCGTTGTGGGCTTATATGATGCGACATGTATTGGTTGCAAAAGGACTGTGGAACATTGTGCAAGGTGTTGAAAAACATCCTATCACACTTGCAACTGTTACAACTGGAGGTACTGAAGCTAATGCAAAAGGTGTCGATGATGATGATATTCTACATATTCTTGTTCGTGCTACAATTTCTGCTACACCTACTATAGAGCAAATTTGTTGGATGGCAGAGATGCCGATGCACATGCATTGATAGCGTTGTCTATCAAATGTGCCATTATTCCTCACATTCGCTCTTATAGAATAGCTAAGGATGCTTGGAATACACTTATCAGATTGTACCAAGCTAGGAATGAGGCTCGTGTTGCTTACCTCCAAAAAGAGTTGGAGAGTGAGCACATGAATGAAGGTGATTCTATGGATAGTTTTCTAACAAAGATCAAAGAATTGAAGGAACAATTGGTTTCTGCTGATGAGGTTATACCAGATAGCTCACTTGTGCAGACCATTATGAATGTTCTTCTTGATTTATATTGGAGTTTTGCTTCTACTCTTCGGTTGATGATGAAAGGCAATCCAAATGCCTTGTCATTTGAGGAGTTAGTCTCTCTTCTGTTGAAGGAAGATTAGTCAAGGTAGAACATGTCCATTATGCATGTTGCAGATCAAGCTTTCCAGGCTAGTCAGAAGGGCAAAGGAAAATGGAGCTCTTCAACTAGTAAGCAAAAATCTGCTAATTCTGGACAATGGAAGAGGGAAGACAAAGATGAAAAGAAATAAAAAAAGAAGAAATTGTTTTGCAAGTATTGTAAAGGAAATGATCACATCATAAAGAGCTATCCAAATTTGGCTGCTAAAGAGGCAAAGAAGAAAGAGGTTGGAGCAGAAGCCTCTACACCAAAAATAGAGTCTACTAATCTTGTGCGGGAAGAAGAATGGGCGTCTACTATTGTTTGTAGTTTTGACTCATCTTCTCATGAGTAGTGCATGTCTGCAGTAGACTGAGATGTTTGGTACTTTGAGAGTGGAGTGACCAAACATATTACCTTGCAGTGCAGTTTCTTTTCTTCAATCGAGCCTCCCCCTACAGGGAATACTATAACATGCATCAACAACTCCTCTTATCCTGTTATGGGAGTTGGTAAGATCATTTTGACTACTGCTGATGGTAGTTCTTTCACTTGGTTAGATGCTTTGTTTGTGCCACAGATCAAGAAAAATCTGTTATCAATTTTTGCATTAGCCAAGATGGGCTTGGTTGTGAAATTTATTGATGACAGATGTATGGTTCATGATTTGTCAAATGGTGATGTAATTATTGCTTCTGGCATTTTATGTCGTGGGCTATATAAGCTCATAGTGTAAATGACTTGGCATGTGTAGTTCATGATTCGCAGGCTATGTCAGATGCAAAGCTTTGGCATGCACACTTTGGTCATCTAAATTTTGCTAGTTTGCTATGCCTGCACAAATCTAAAAGGGTGTCCTCTTTGCCCAAACTTGAGGCACCCGGGAAAAATATTTGTGAATGTTGTATTTTGGGAAAAATGTAGCATTCTTCATTTCCAAAAGATATTTCAGTTTGGGCTACTAAAAAACTGCAGCTTGTACATAGTGATGTCTGTGGTCCTATGCTGACACCTTCTTTTTGAAATTATCTTTAATTTGTGACTTTTATTGATGATTTTTCCAGGCATGCATAGGTATATCCATTGAAGGCAAAGTCAGAAGTTATCTCCTAGATTATGTTAGTACATGATCAATGTCTACCCCTCATGATTCTATGCACATTTTGTAAGGCCCCCATTATGAGGAGAAGCCAAGCGTGCATTACCCAATTGATGGGAATCCCAACTTGCATGTCGGATGAAGGTCATATTGGACCATGTAAGGTATTGTAAGGAAAGGGAGTTACCAGGGTCCCCAATTGTGGAGTCTAGAGCAGCGGTGAGCAGCCTCAACTAGGGGGCCCAAGGGGGCTAATGGGCCCCCTGGTTGGGAGGGTCTTAGGGGGCCAGCGATCCCCATGGTGGGGGTATGGGGGTAGCATCCCCAGCGTGATAGTAAAGGGAATATTCCATGGAATATTCCCTGTCAAAGTGAGAAATCATTATATTTGTTAGGACAGTTCAACCGGCCTAAGCCGCGTACGACAATTACATGGGCGGTGGCCACCCATGCTCTACCTCCCATGTATAGCCATCCATGGAAGGCCATCCATGATCCTATATATACATGACTTCTGTACAACGTGAGACATTGAATTGAGACATCATACCCCTACCTTGTATCTCCCTATTTAGAGTTGGATAGATCACCATTTAAGCTCTACCTTGAGAGCGCACGGGTGGACAACACCATCATCTTTGTACTTGCTATTAGCAGAAAATCGTTGAGATTCTCCTATATTTGTTATCTTCTCTACTATTGTTCCTGTGTTATATTGCATAACTATTGTCTTACATATTAGGGGATCACTTTTCTAGAGAGAGCCAAATTTGAATTCAAATTCAAATTTGAAGAAAAACATTATAAAAAGGACACATCAATACTCGCGGTAGAATGCCCCCCATTATTGATCATAGAAGTTTATTATTTGATGTAATAGAGAGGCTCATACTATAGCCTACATTCCTCACTATCATTGAGCATTGATTATCATGCCAATGATCATGTATAACATTGTCATATAATACAATAGATCATTGCTTATATCTATTGAGCCTCTATCATAGTTACTCAAAACAGTGTTCTTGTCTTGTTCATATCCCAATCATTACTCGACCATTTTCAATGTTTTATGGCTTGTGGGAATCATCCCTAAGTCTAGTAGATGTGGAGAAATTTTAAAGACATTCCATTTAGTGGATTGGGAGAAAAATGCCTCGAAGTGGTCACTATTCATTCTCTGCAGAGGTCCTATAAAATTGAGGGTAATGCTACAATGGCTAAATTGATTGCTCTGTGTATAGTCAATCATGTTAAGTGATTCTACTTGGAATCATTAGCTCTCTAAGCTAATTAGATACCACCCGAAGGAATTTTTTTAATTCCTACTGTGCTGGGAGCACTAAGCTTAACAAGCAGCATGTTTATGAACCAAAATAAAATTTTTTTTGTTGATTAGTGAATTGCAAAGTTATCTGTTTTGGATCAATCATTACATGGATCATCCACAAATTACATAGGCACTTATTGAGTGTCATTGGAAAGCTAAATGGGCCTTGATCTCAAATTTGAAGTGAAAGAGGGTTGCTACAAAGTAGCGATTAGTGGTACCAACTCATTACTTGGAGTGTCCATCCATATTTCCTAACAAGAAGAAGTTGGGGATAGAATCAATCCTACTATACCACCTACTACAATTATGCAAATGAAACACAGAATGAAATTCATACATCATTGATGATGACTTCAATCAGCACATGAGAGAAAGAAGATCTAAAAGTATTTTACATTGACTCTGGATGATCTAATAATTTATCAAGAAACATAGAATGGAAATGAGAATTGGGAAAAGGCATTTCTACTCATACAGTTCAAACATGTGATAATAAAAAACACAGTGTACATTCAATTGCAAAAGTGAAATGCGAGAGTGGAGCAGATTTGCTAACCACTCTTTTGTATGTTCCCACAATACCTAAAAACGTGATTAGTGTGGGATAGATAGCTGAGAGGGGTTTTCCAATCAGGTTTACAAATGTCCAAAGGATACACATTGGATTGTAGGTCAAAGAGTTCTCAGATATATCAAAAGAACTATAAAGGAAGGATTATATTATCCTTTTACTTCAGATTTGAAGTTCAAAGCCTATAGTGACTCAGACTAGGCAGTTAATCAAGATGATACAAGATCAGAACATGGATACATATGGATGTAGACATTACTCAAGAGCTTGGATTTAATCAAGGTATACCTACAATACATGGAGATAATATGAGTTCACTTTATCTTGCAACAAATCTAGTATTTCATGCAAGAACAAAACATATAGAGATATAGTATCATTTCCTGAGAGAAAAGGTAATGGAGAAAGAAACTGAATTGGAGTACATTTCTACAAAGGATCATATCGTAGACATAATGATAATGAGCTTGGATGGTGAAGACTACTAGATTCAAAAGCATGGTAGGAGTAAAAAGGAAACAAGAAGATATGAAGAATTAGAGAATGTCAATTAGTGACTGAGGGGTAGCTATTGGAGAATCAATCACAAATTGGACATAAAGGTGAAGGTCGCAGTCTAAGAAGAAAAGCACATGCCTATGTGAAGGGATAGTTTCACATATGTACTAAATTTGTAAAGTTAAATTTAACTTTACTTCTAGAATTTTCAAAAGTCATGAGATTGAGAAACTCTATATAAGTTAGTATGTATCAACAGATGTGGGGAGAGAGAGAGTGAGAGAGAGAGAGAGAGAGAGAGAGAGAATGAGAGAAAGGGAGATTTTTTATGACCAAGTATAGTCCGGTTTCTCTGAGTGAGAAAACACCTATAAACTTTTGAGTTTTCCATAGCTGTCATAAGAATTAATAGAAGTTCTATGTATGAGAGTCTCTCCTCCATCTCCATGCTTTGTCTATTGTGGTAATGACTTCAAAAGTTCAAGTTTCACAAGCAACATGATATCTGATATCGACTTTGTGCTGATAAGTTCTTATTTCATTCTCTGAGTTTTATTTATTGTTGAATCTTCTTAAAAACATGAGCTTTTTGGAGCAATTCGATAGCTGGTATCCTATTTTAGGGTAAAGTCGAGGCCTAGCATCAAATTCCAACATAAAAGTGGTCTTCTTGATACCTATGTTGAAGGGGGTATTTTAGGTGTTGAAAAAGTGCCCAAAAACACACGTTTGATGTCTCGCATCAAATTCTTGTTGCAAGTCGATGCTAAGTTGAAAACGTTTATTTTTAGATGAACACTTTTACTAAAACAGGCAAGATTTCCTATTTTGGCAATTAGACATAGTCATCTTGTGAAGGCCATAACTTGGTCTATCATGCAAATTTTTTTTAGGAAACAATAGCTTGTTGGAAAGCTCTTCTGTTCTACTTTCATGCACCTAAAGGTATTGAAAAAATAATGTTTGTGCTAAGAGAAATAAGGAAAAGAGTGAAGGTATATCATTTCAGTGACTAGAAATTTCTTAAGAAGTAAACTTCTCAATTTTGGCTATCATTTTTCAAAGTTTGGAGAAGCATTGTGTTGGTGGTGACCGTAGAGGTTGCCTAGTTAGCATGATGTTGCACTACCTAGATTCACTTCTTTAAAAATTTCATGCTTCAAGTTAAATCAAACTAACTTATTAGAAAGATACATTCGCTTATTTACTTACATATACTAAGAAAAAAAAAATTTCTTATGCAAATGCATGTAGTTGCATGTAATTGCATGAAATTGCATGTATTTCCATGTAAATTCATATACTTGCATGATTATGCATATTCTTGCATAAGTATGCTTCCTATGTTTTCGCATGCGCAAATTGAATCAATCATTCCTTTGCTTTAAGTATGGTTGACATGCATACACTTCATGGACCCTACTTTTATGCAAAAACAATATGGTTTCTCTTCCTTTTAATGTATCAACATACATATGCACATACTTTGTGCATCTTGTTTCTTTTCCTAAAGCAAGAGAAGCTCTAAATGTGCATATGAAAACCTTTGAGCTTGCATTTATGTAGTGAGATCATTTTTTGAAGGATAAATGCATAAAATATTTTTCTTTTACGTGCGTGAATTAAAATGTGTTTGTTATAGATATATTAAAGTGCCTAAGTGTTTTTTAAATCAAATATGAAATTCAATCTTACAACTATCAATATAAAAAACTAAGTTTTTTTCTCATGCTTCAATGAAGGAATTCTGCAAGATAAATAAATCTCAAACAAGAATTGAAATCAAGCATAACTTAAAATACTTAGATCCACTCAGGCTACACCCTTCCTTTGGTCCTTAGGAAGAGCCACCACCATTTATGTTTGATAAAAGGATTTCCATGTCCTTTTGTATTTACGAAATTCCCTTAAAAGCCTTAATTTTAGCCAAAGCTTCCTGCATCATGCACTTGAAGCTTCTAAATGAAAATAGATTTCATTTCGTTTATTACTTTTTGCATGATTCATCATAATTAAATGGAAGACATTGTGATCATCTTCCTTTCTTCCTCACAATGGAAAGCAATTTGCAACACGCGTGCATTGGAATTTATAAATATGCAGAAAATCCTTGTAGGGGAATACTCTCCTATGCGAAAGAAGAAACTTGATTGCAAGGCATAAGATAAAAACTGCACGAATTAAAACTCATGCCAAAGCATATATATGAGTTTTCTAGATATTGTGAGGCGGTGGCATAAAGCTTTCTGAGTTAAAGGATCCACCAATCCTAATAATCTAGCCTCGATCTTAAGTACATGCATGACACCACATCTGATGTTTTGATTACAAAAGCTCTTGATTTGTTTTTTCTACAAATTTATTTATACAAGAAAGAGAAACATCACCAATTCGAAAAATGTTGTTGTGGATAATGTCGGCGTCTCTATCTCAGCTAATAAGCATTTTATTCCTGTCCAATATTGCCCAGTAGATGTGAATTCTTTGTAGGTATTGTAACCCATAAAATACTCTTGAAGCTTACCCCGATGTGTTTGGATAGTGTATTCTCCTCCATTGAGTCCTACGGAAGTTTGATCACTAACCTTTAGCTCATATTAAAATAATTTTTGGTTGCTATATCCATAGGAAAATTCTACTTAACATCGAACGTGATGCTAATTGAATGCTAATTTTTGAACCTACTCGATGATCCTCCCATCTTGATGTTGTAGGTTCAAAAATTGGTTGGCTACGAATATTCTTTTTTTTTTTTGCATTTTGTAATCTAAACCTTCGAAAGAAGGAGATAAAAAGACTCGTGGAAGGAAATACATAGGGAAGGATGAACGCGTTCTAGCACAAATGGATAAACCAAAGGATGCATCTTCATCTCATATTCAATATATCAAAGACAAGAGGAGGAAGATGATGAGGTATTAAAGTTCGCTATGGATCCTAGGACTTGATACCATTGTGAAAAAGTAGAGCATTAGGACCATCAAATGTTGGAGAGATGACTCTTCTCTTAACCTTACACCTCTATATATAGCTCTCTCCAAGGGATTTCCCTCTCTAACAAGTTGATACTATCCATCCAAGTGTCAAGCACATGACTAGTGTGCTCCAATAATCCTAGATAATTGGAGTTAACTAAAGAAGATGGTTCTATGAGGCTCCAAATCTCTTAGGGAAAAATACTCTCCCACAGTTATCGTAGGACTTCACCCCAAGACTTCATCCTTCCCATCTATTTGACTTAACCACAATGCCAAGATTATTTATTATTTTAGAAAGCACATGAATGCTCAAGTCTGCAAACAATAGACTCACCAAATCATGTCCAATTTCAGATGTATCTAAACCAACGAGATGCTCTAGTGATAAGCACAATTTGGATGGATTCAAGAATGACAATGAAGCATTGATGGTCTAAAAAATCCATTTTAGGGGCTCTAGTACTTAAATTTTTGGATAAAGAGGAGCAGTTTGAGTTCTAGAGGGATGTTACTAGTAGAGACATAGGAGCATTTTAGAAAATCGGAAGATTCATAATTATTAGATATTATTATGGCAATCAATGCTGAATCTATTATAGGATACGAGGAATCTCTATATGCTTCTTCCCCTAGGTAAGCAAAAAATTCGTGTCCATATTAAAATTTCTCACTAGAGAATGGAATAGTAAAATGCAAAGGAAAGATTTGCGTGCCAAATTCCCAAGGTATGAAGAAACACTTCATGCATTATAACCATTCTTTGGCTCGTGCAAGATATTCTCCAAATAACAAGATCATACAACTAGTCAAAATAACATTTTGTGACTTGGATTATTTCGAGGTCTCCACATATATGTTTAAGAATGCTTTATGCACCATGCCAACGAGGAAGAAAGGGTAACGAGACTAGGTCTGCCACACCCTTTTAAGTTTCCACAACACAACTACGATAGTAGATACACAAAATTCATGGTGGGTTTAGAAGATCATCTAATTTGTGTGTGGGACGAGAGCTAGTTAATCCAAGGTCTCTAGCTCGAGGATATCCTAAGGTATCTAATGGATAGTGGGGATGCGTATGGCATGATGCCCACGTGTTGACAATAGAACATCCAAGAGCACTATCTATTTGAATACAAGGTAGATGTAATGAATGGGATGCTGAAGATATGGAGTGCTTAATCTTCAGCAGACTACGATAAGACCTTCTCCAACAATTCCATTCCATGTACAATGTCCAAAAGCCAGTGGAATAAGAACACAGTAGTTCGCCCAAGCTTCCATTAGCTCGAATTTCTTGTCTTCTTTATTCTATGCACGCGCTCTTTTCATTATATCAAAAGACGTTAGTGTCAAATCACCTCAAGTCACTGCCTTTGCCGTTGTCAAGATCTGTGTGGAATAATCACACAGTAGTTCGCCCAAGCTTCCATTAGCTCGAATTTCTTGTCTTCTTTATTCTATTCTCTCGTTCTTTTCATTATATCAAAAGACGTTAGTGTCAAATAACCTCAAGTCACTGCTTTTGCCGTTGTCAAGATCTGTTTCTAAGCGCTTTTTCATGGTTCTTTCTGCAACATGATTCGTCTTGGTGATAGTGATTGTCTTCTTCAACCACGTGGATGATGGCGAAGTATTTAGCCTTGCAGTAAATATTGGTACATTCGCTCTTTAAACTGCCATATATCTCCCCATTCGGATCTAACTCTCCCCAATACTTCTGTTCTTCTACCATTTTCATCTTATCAACGTAATTTCATATTTATGTACTACATTTCTTGACTGTGCAAATGAAACAAATGAAAAATTGTTCTTTAATAACATCTTTGGGGCCATAACAAGAAGAGTTCACGAAGGCATCAATCCCGCAGCCAATTTGCCCCCCCTGTAATGAGACAATGATCTCAATATAATTGTAACTTTAATGTTCTTAATCACCATTCCAATCTTCGTGATTCAGAGTAGAAGTATGCGAAAGGCTATAAGATTATCAAGTATAAACAAGATTTTGAAAGACCGCAAAATTACAGATGTCTTTTGGCATTTCATCTAGAAAATTAGGATTTAGGACGCAATTAGAGCTGTAAAAACTGTGTCGGCAAATCCAAGATCGTTGGTATAAACCTGATAAACCAACCGCTACCATGTTCGAGAGATTCAACAAGAAGGAAACCAAAGGCTAATTGCATATCCTCCAAACAGACACATGCCTATAAACAAGAACAGAGAGACAATATTATATATATATATATATAGATAAACAATTTGGAAATAAAACTGAAAATTTTAATTGCACACTTGCTTAAGTCTAAAATAATCCTTTAGGTATAGTATTACAGCATGCCTTTAAGACACAGTCACATCATACATGAACTAAGGAGATAATGAGGTCATACCTAAGAAAGATTTCAAACAACTTTTGAGCAATTGCTCACAAGTCAAACTCTACCTAATGCTTGTTTCAGAGTTTTCGCTTCCATGGGTATCCACCTTCTAAGACCATTCATGATTGACGTCATCCTTGTAACTCCAAAGACGTCCCGATTCATACCCCAAAGGACATCTCCTTAAAAAAAAATCTACTTATTCCCGAGATACTGTTTAGAGATATTATCGCCCACCATCATATTCGGGCCTCTGTGTTGGCCTTCTATAACATGTGATGTCGTCTCATTGTCGGCCACTGGATGCAGCAACTCGTCTCTTGTGCTACAATTTTGTTTCTTGCGCTCTGCAGCTTTCATCGCGAATGATGTTAACTTATCATTTGCGAATGATGCCGCGACAACTTGACATGGCATTATGCTGACGAGGTGCGAAGTGGAGTCGGCAATACGTCTCCCATCGATTCCATTTCATGAAAACGTCCAAAGCCGCAGGAAAAAGCATCTCGTGCTTCCGCAAGGTTTTAAAGTAGCTGACACTGCTTGTCTTCTTTCGTCTGTTCTTCTTTTTCTGTCGTTTGATGATTTCATGAAATGCTAGTCTCAAGCTTATCTCAGAATAGAGCTGGGACCGTCATGATAAGTATGAGATGACGAAGAGCGCTAGCGATGCATCGTGTTCTATCTATCCTGCCTCGAAAATTTATAAATTATAATTGTTCAGCCAGAGTATTATGTGCGGATATATTATTGTGTGTGTTAAAACTCAGCAATGGGCGATTTTGCAGAGATGGATAAAAATAGTTGGCCAGAGGCATGTCATGTTTCACTATACTATGCTCGCAATGGATAATTCGTTATATTAAGTGTGGCAATGGATGAATACTAATTGGTTGACTAGAGGCATATCATGGTTTTTCACTAAGTTCACGTAAATGAAACATTAATCTTTCTCCTTAATATTAAGTAAAGCGGTTTTACTCGACTAAAAAAAAAAGACGTGCTCAGAAAAAACGCATGATATGCTAATTCAATGTTGTGATCGCTTATCTTGTTACGATTCGAGCATAGATAGCAACATATATGAATAAAAAATGACAGGCGAGATCCTATGCTCAAGATGCAACACAGAAAATGAAAGCTTAGGTGGAATTTATGCATCACGCACATATACGTGTTAACGATTATGATGCATCTTAACAAATCATTTTATGAGTGTAGTTCAACAGATGTCGATGGAAGCTTTTTTCAATGAATGCCATATCACAAATTGAAATAAAAGCAATTAAACATCACTCTATCTCAATTTTTGAGTTCCATATATAAACTAAGTCCTCAAATCAACATGAAGAAATCGGTAAATTATGGCACAAATATGGATAAGTCACACAAGTCATGAGGTATACTTGATTTATACAGAATCCTATCAACATAAAGAGGCTTGTTTCTCAAGGAAAGATGCTGAATGGGCTTGGGAGGTGAACATGATTTGACTCATGGGATTCCATCATCTTACTCCTATCAATAGTAGATTATTATACTAACAATATATTTCTCTCATTGTGTTGGGGGATGCTTTAGTTGAAAGGGGCTTTAATGTTTGTAGGATAATAATGGAGAAGAAGAAGAAAGACAATTGCACTCGAAGCCTTTGTGTCTTGATAAGAATAAAATATTACAATCTCTTTTTCTATACCAAGAAAAAATGTTCTCTATGTGTAGCAATTAAGCCAAAGAAGCACACGCATAAGTATAGAAAATATACCAATTACTTTTGGAGTGAACATCTTGTTGATCCTCCACCTTGTCTTGTAGATGGCCCTTGTAGAATCCTTGCACTTCAAGCTTACAATGACTTTGAAGGCATGTTCATCTCTATTGTTGACGTGAAACACCTCCTTCATGATACTTTGTCACAAGTTGCTCTATTTGTTGTTCTCTGTGAATGCTCTCTACATAACACCTCCTTTGCACACTTATTCTCTATCTTTCCATAGTTTGCCTCTCTGCACTGTTTGGCGGGCCACACATAAGCTCTTGCATATTGCCTCCATTTTTTATCTTTTTCACTTTTGACCTTAGATTCTATAGAATGTGCACATAGGGGAGGGTTCACGTGGACCTTCCATTCAAAGACACCTTTTTTGCGACGTTCATTTGACTTTTCCTATAAGACCCTTGTGAAAAATTACTTGTGCTCTACCTATGCACCCATGTCCTCGGCAACTTGAGCACCACCTATGCACACTTGCCAAGTTATCACTATGACTGACTCAAAAGATCAAGCTTTGATAGAGGAATTTCATGGCCTTGTGATTGGAATAATTAGGATGTTCATATCTGACGATTCTAGCGCTTTGTACATTCCTATTAAAGTTTTTTTTTTTCTTCACCCAAATTACATGCCTAGAAGAAAATATTTCAAGAATGGTTGTAGGCACCTACGTTAAAATAATTATGGAGCTTATATACAAATGCAGTCCAGCATGTGAAGAGTAAAATCTAGTTGTATATTAGAAAACAAAAAAATGGTACCATGGCTTGTTTATGCGAAACGCATGAATCTGAGTGAGGATAATAAAAACGAACTTCTTATGCAACAAAGAAAAACAATAATGCCTATTGAAGAGTAAGTTATACTAAAAGTCCTACATGGGCTCACATAGGAAATGTAATCAACAGAACAAATTCCATTAGATATTAGAGATCAATTATGCAAGGGATACTCTTAAGATGAAATAAGTAGAAGAGGTTGTTAACCACATGGAGAACCCTTTTGAGGAGTTTGCAATACACAGACGTATTACGTAGGATCGGTTCTAATAATTGAACCATGGTATGGGAAAACGTCCAAAAATCAGGTAGATGTTCCTTAAGTAAGAATAGGATTATAAATTGAGATTGCATGAGGTTACAACCTTTATTATTGAATGGGGCATGTGTCTAATATCAAGAATTTGGGTTTAAGTAATGGACTTATATGATTCCAAAAATGGGCTATATAGGGTTTCAAAACAACACCTTACATCCTTTATCAAGGTTCTAGGACATGAGTTTAATGTTTTGGGGAAGAATGTGGATGCTTTCGCGCAACTTCAGTTATATTTCAGAAGTATACGAAGCTCAAACTTTTTGTAACTCAAAAGAAAGTGATCTTTTGTTGTTAAACTATCTTTTTTGTGGATAATTCTCATGGATTTTATGACCTATATGCGGGGTATATAAGGTGTATGAGGGAATACAAAGATCTCACAAGTACTACTATGATATAAAGAATTCGTGTTTCATTTCAAAGTCAAGAGAGAAGTGTGTTTGTGTGGAAGAAAAGAACACATAGATAAATTCAACAAAAGAAATTTGATCACAAGGGTTTAAAGTTTCAAGATTCTCACTTATTTTATGATCTTCACAAATCATTGATCCACGAGAAGAAATCAATTCATTATCCGTTATAAGAAAAATAAAACAATATGAAAAATTTTACGTTTCTTTGTTTATCTATTAATTTCAAACAAGCATAAAGTTCAAGCATCTCTTAAAATAGATGTTTTTGTTTCATTCCTCACACCTTAAGGTTTTTTTTTCTGTTAGCGATCCTTATCATTGTGTCTTAAGAAACATAGACGAATATATATATGAAACATGCCTATAGAGAAAATTCCAACTCGTGTGTGTATGCGAAACAACTATTTCAAATGATAGTATGAATTTCAAAGCACAAAGGAAATTTTCTTTCGTACCAACCAGTTCAGAATTTGATCTCATCATCTTTGGAGTACAATGATGTAGTCAAACCTCTAAGTTGCAAGTCTTTAGATGACGAAAATGTACGTAGATTTTTCAACCCTAAGTGTTTCGAAAAGTTCTATGTTTGACACATCATGCAAATATTCGCATAGAATAAGGATTTACATAGTGAATGGTTTAGCGCATAAAGGCCGTCAAATCGAGAGCATCTGTTTTGAATTCTTAGCGCTTCTATTGGGTGATCAATCAGCTGAGATCAAACCCAAAAGAAAGCGATTTATGCCTGTTTGGTTAGACATCAATGGGAAAAGAGTCATGCAATTTAAAACCTCAGAAAATTTTGTTTCTTTAGTAAACAACAGCAACATCAATAATATTCGTGAAGCCTTAGTATGCCCAGATCTTAGCTATCCTTATTATGTACAGCTCATCCGAATAATAATATCAAAAGAAATCTGGATGTTCTCAAAGCGCTCTGGTTATGTGACCATATATAACTATGCATTACATATGTGCGGAAAGAAATGATCATCTATGTTGTATGATCATACTTTAGGCAACGAGGAAAATGCTTCAAACGATAGCGAAGGTTTACTGCTCTCTAAAAAAATTATTCATCAACCATATAATTGCACCTCCATACAAGTTGGATGTTTTTATCTACTTATAAAAGCATGAGAAATAAGAAAAATAACGCAAAACACCTAGGTTGAACATTCATTAATAATGCCTACATCATTCATGTCCAACAAACGAAAAGGAAACAAATCGAAATAACAATGCCCCTCTTTAGCTTAGTTTGCATATCTTTTGTGTTCCGTCTCCAAAAAATACATCACCTTCCGTCAATTGATGTCATGCATCATCAGTTCTCGCCTTCCGTCACTTATTCGCCATCATGGATTGAAATTACATCTCCTAGTGTAGACAGCTTCCCGCTTAATTGCACAATGTGTTTTCATCAGCCATATATTCGCACCTCCATATGAGTTGGATTTTGATGTATAGTCATAAAATGAGGACAAATAAGGAAGTTAGCACAAAGCACCTAAGTTCAACATTAATAAATAGTTGGATTCATGTGTAGCAAACAAAGAAAGATTGATTTTATATGCATCTCCTATCCTCTTGTGTGCGAATGACCAAAAAATAGCGGAAATAAAGATTCCCCTGTTTAGCTTTTTTTGCATACCTTTTATGTTTCGGTCCCAAACATTAGAGCCTTCTATCAATTGATGTCATGCTTCATGAGTTTTTGTATTCCATCACTTATTCCCCCTCGTCGATTGAAATCGAATCTCCTAGTTTAGATAGCTTCCCACTTAAATGATCTTTGTGTTCATTCAAAACGATCGAACACCAATTGTCATGCAAAGTGATGATTTACAATCAGAGGTATCAGATCAGCTCTTTCCATTACCTTCTTAAGCTTTCTTCGTCCATTCTTTAATGCGTAGAGATTATATATGTCTTTCTTCAAATGTCCAAGCTCATAAGCATCTCTAGCTGACATTAGGGGAGAAAATGAACCCTACATGAGCCCTCTAGATTTAAGAGTGATTAGGAATGGAACAATGAGAGGAGGGTGGTGGCCACAATCTAGTACTTTAATCACATAGGCTAGGCATAGGCTCCCCTTTTTTTGGTGGTTAAACATGGAGAAACCTACAAAAAGTCGTAGGTTTTGTTTTTTAGAACAGTTTTGAAAAGCTTAAAAATGGTTTAGAGCCCTTGGATTGCGTTAGAGATCCAAAGGCTGAGATGAAATAGAAAAAGTCAAGGAAAATTTGATCTTGGACCCTTGGATTGGCTTGAGAACAAGTGGCTAAGATCTTAACCATGATGAGAAAATGTGCCAAAGCTTGTGCACCATTGGATCATCTCAGAAATCAGATGGATTTGTTTGAATTCCGATAAAAAACTGCACTTGCATCTGTGGCCTTTGGATCCGTACAAGATCCTACGGCCATTATAGCTCCACTTGAAGGAGAAGGTGCATTTTCATGTCAACCATCCTATCTGCTTCCTCATCCAACACTTGGCAATGATTTCCGAAGTAAGCTCAGCCCTAATTGCGCTGAGTCATAGGATCCATGATGATCTAATGGCCACAATCTTTGGAGAGAGTGTGCAACAACTTTTCCCACACTCCCACAAATTCTAACATAGTCTCTCTCTAACTTTTCATGTTTCTAAATGTGAGCCATCGATTGAAACAATCTAAAGGCTACAGATGATTGCATTTGAGGATTCAAAATACACTCATTCTTCAAAGAATATTTTATTCCACAATATCACTAGTGATTTATTGGCCCTCTTAATCTCATGTGTTAAGCTCTTTAATCCCTAAAAATAAGGGATCCTTACAAGGCCTATGCAAGGTCTATTTTTTCCCCTAATGGATGAATAATTAAGCACTTTCTAAGCATGTCTTTTGAAGCTTGCTTCATATTCTTTTAGGAAATGCATCTCTCTCCATAATGCTCCCCTCATATGAACACCTCTATTGCGTAGTAAGTTCAAGTGAATGTTGTTCAGCAATTTACCCTTCACCACATTCATACGGAAGTTCTTTGTTGATGGAATCAACCGAAGCTCACTATAATTAATGTGTGATAGTAGCCAATATCGCAATAGTGTTTTGCTAACATCATTGTTGTTTACATTGAACCTTCCTCCACTTCAAACCTTGGAGTTCTCATTCCAATATTTGTGACTTATATAAAATAATCATATATATTCATAACTTTACTAATAAATTTATTCCTTGGTTTATACACATTGTTGTTCTCCATAGATGTCATGCTAGCATAATAGTATGAAAATGTCCAATTTTACTTCTTCATATGTGCTTCCTTTTATTGTTCTTATGCAAAGGAAGAAGCACATATGAAGATGTTTTTGCTTCATGTGGTAGCAAAAGGGCTTAAAAATATTGTGCAGGGTGGTGAAAAACATCAGACAATATCTACAAATATAGTTTATTCATGGTGACATAAGTGGCTTGAAGATGATCATCTTTAGATTCTTGTTCATGTGGTGGTTCATGCCCCACCTATTGTAGAAAATATTTGTCAGGGTGGTACAGATTCTTAGGCACATACATTGATAGATTTGTTTGTCAAGCATGCTAGCATCCATCACATTTTTCTCCTACAAAACAACAAAGCATGCTTGGGATACACTTATATCTCCATACCAAGAAAAGAGTGAGCTTATTTTTCTTCTTGGAGGAAGACATCAAGCATGCAGAATCGAGTTCAAATTTGAATTTGAAAGTCTCCTCAGCAAATTTGTAGCCCACATATCACAATAAGGTCTGAAAAAACCTAGAATTGAGAAAAAATGGATCCCTCACATCTAGGGAATCTTTTGAAGATTGTATCTACACACATTGTACTTGGAATTGATAATCCCTTCTGTCTATATGCACTCTTACATTTTAAATAAGCTATTTGAACCTTTTTGGAACACACCCCACTACTTGCATGTGAGTCTTAGTACACTTTGAGTAGCCATAGCCAACTCAGAAATTTCTCTGTACAGGAGCTAGATAGCTCTGCGATTTGAACAAAATTTCCTTATTGCATTGTACTCAAGTCCTCTAATCTTTGGTTTGTTATAAAGATATTATTGTCTCATAAAGTTTCTTCAAAGCTCATACTTAAACTTGCATATTCTGAGAGAAATTTTTCTAGAAGTGAACAATGGTCTCTGTGTGCATGCCTAGTGAAGGCAATAAGCAGTTTGTCTTGGAGCCATTGGTTTTGAGCAGTCAAGTGACCATTGGAGTGAGGTATCATGAGTTAGAAAGGTCACATATCATAGTTTGAAGTGTCAATTTAACTCCTAAAAAGTTTAAAGAAGCATTCATTGGAGTCCATAGAGGTTCATAGAGTGTGCATGTGAGGCCATCTATGCTTCAAGGCTACATAGGGAGGTTGTATATTCTCCCTTCAAATGTATAAGAGCATTTCCCAACAAAAGCATTCGAGGAGGACCATGGGAAGCCATTGAAGGAGTTTGAAGGAAGGACTGATGCTAGATTATAACACTCAAATTAAGAAGTTTGGCAAAAAGAGTATAACCATGGAGATTCAAAAATTCGGTCCATTTTAACATTACTGAATGACCGAATTCGATCGAGCAGAGTTGTTGTATATGTTGCCGCATTGACCTCCCCGCCGCATCCATAACGGGAGCTCCATTACGGATATGATATATCTTTGATTCATCGTGATCGAGTGCACCCCATGGTGTACGTGGAGATACCATCTGATGCAATATGAAGATCTCATCTCATCCAATGTATATATATGCATGCTTAAGCTTGTATACATATACATTCATGTATACATATGCTTGTATACATATGCATTCACGTATACATATGCTTGTATACATATGCATTCACGTATGCATATGCTTGTATACATATGCATTCACGTATACATATGCTTGTATATGTATACGTGCATACATATACATAAACATATGCTTCCTTGTATATGCTTCTATGCATATGCTTGCTTGTATACATACATGTACATATGCATATGCTTGCTTGTAAACATACATGTACATATGCATGCATGCATGTATGCATATGCATGCATGCACATGCATGTATGCATATGCATGCATGTATGCATATGTATGCATATGCATGCATGTATGCATGTGCATTCATGCATGTATGCATGTGCATATGTATTCATATGCATGTATTCATGTATGCATGTGCATATGTATTCATATGCATTCATGCATGTATGCATGTGCATATGTATTCATATGCATGTGCATGCATGCATGTATGCATATGCATTCATGTGTATGCATGCATGTATGCATATGCATGTGCATGTGCATTCATGCATGTATGCATGTGTATGCATGCATGCATGTGTATGCATGCATGTATGCATGTGCATGCATGCATGTATGCATGTGCATGCATGTATGCATATGCATTCATGTATGCATATGCATTCATGTATGCGTATGCATTCATGTATGCATATGCATTCATGTATGCATATGCATTCATGCATGTATGCATATGCATTCATGCATGTATGCATATGCATTCATGCATGTATGCATATGCATTCATGCATGTATGCATATGCATGCATGCACATGCATGTATGCATATGTATGTATGCATATGCATGCATGCATGCATGTATGCATATGTATGCATGCATGCACATGCATGTATGCATATGCATGCATGCATGTGCATTCATGTATGCATATGTATGCATGTATGCATATGTATGCATGCATGCATGTATGCATATGCATGCATGCATGTATGCATATGCATGCATTTCTTCATGTATGCATGTATGCATGTATGCATGTATGCATATGTATGCATATGCATGCATGTATGCATGTGAATTCATGCATGTATGCATGCATGCACATGCATGTATGCATATGCATGCATGTATGCATGTACATTTATGCATGTATGCATGTGCATTCATGCATGTATGCATGTGCATTCATGCATTCATGCATTTATGCATGTGTGTGCATGCATGCACATGCATGTATGCATATGCATGCATGCACATGCATGTATGCATATGCATGCATGCATGTATGCATATGCATGCATGCATGTATGCATATGCATGCATGCATGTATGCGAATGCATGCATGTATGCATATGCATGCATGTGCATTCATGCATGTATGCATGTGCATTCATGCATGTATGCATGTGTGTGCATGCATGTATGCATATGCATGCATGCACATGCATGTATGCATATGCATGCATGCATGTATGCATATGCATGCATGCATGCATATGCATGTATGCATATGCATGCATGCACATGCATGTATGCATATGCATGTATCCATATGCAGCATGCATGTATCCATATGCAGCATGCATGTATGCATATGCATGCATGCATGTATGCATGTGCATTCATGCATGTATGCATGTGCATTCATTCATGTATGCATGTGCATTCATGCATGTATGCATGTATGCATGCATGCATGCATGTATGCATATGCATTCATGCATGTATGCATGTGCATTCATGCTTGTATGCATGTGTGTGCACGCATGTATGCATGTGTGTGCATGCATGTATGCATGTGTGTGCATGCATGTATGCATGTATGCATGCATATGCATGCATGTATGCATGCATATGCATGCATGCATGTATGCATATGCATGCATGTATGCACATGAATGCATATGCATGCATGTATGCATGTGCATTGATGCATGTATGCATGTGCATTGATGCATGTATGCATATGCATGCATGTATGCATATGCATGCATGTATGCATATGCATATCCCTCTCTCTCTCTCTCGCTCTCTTTCTCTCTCTCAAACAAAAATAAAGAGAAGATATTAGAAAACAAAAATATAAAGAAAGATAAAAATATACAAAAATATAAAGTGATATATGTTTTACTTACATTGATGTATGTGTAGGTATTCCACTTGAAGTGCTTCTTCGTCGAATTTCCAAAGCTTTGATGCGAAATTCTCCTGCAAAATCAAACAAAAAACATATTAGCAAAACCAAAACTTCAGATCTACAAAAATAGAGGTATGTATAAAGAGAGAGAGAGAGAGAGAGAGAGGGAGAGAGAAAGAGGGAGAGAGAGGAGGAGAGAGTGAAAGAGAGAGAGGGAGAGAGAGAGAGAGAGATAGTGAGAGAGAGGGAGGGAGAGAGAGAGAGGGAGAGAGAGAGAGGGAAGGGAGGGAGAGAGAGAGAGAGGGAAGGGAGGGAGAGAGGGAGAGAGAGAGAGAGAGGTAACAGACAGAGTTTTGCTCAGCTATTGGCACGCGCGAGCTCGAAGGGAGTTCTACATTCAAAAATGACGAATTTTGGGTTCGGGCCCAGTTAAAAAGGGAGCGTCGGTATGCGCGCTGTGGGAAAGTTTTCAACTTTCCCGTTGATGACCAGAGAAAATAAAGAATGATTATTGGTTAATTCTAA
The DNA here is from genome assembly GCA_020310875.1 of Ceratopteris richardii. NCBI lineage: Eukaryota > Viridiplantae > Streptophyta > Polypodiopsida > Polypodiales > Pteridaceae > Ceratopteris > Ceratopteris richardii. Next base: position 111,021,472 of record CM035439.1, on the reverse strand, counting down.
TTTCTCATTATTACAATGTTTTTTCTTGGAACTAATCTTTTGTAAAGTATTTGCAGGATCAAATGGATGAAGAAAACAAAAGTTCAAATTATGGTTTACTCTAAACTGCTCGTATAATGTGTGTTTAGGCTATAGAAACATTAATTTATGGGTTTAAGACCCTAGGTTTATGTTTAATCTTGTGCATTTAAGATAGGAGCATTAATTCTTGGTTAATGTTAGGGTTTAACTAGGTATTCAATTGATTTTCAAAGGGTTTCAATAGGGGTTAGATGGGTTTTAAGTAGGTTTTTTAGGGTTTTAGAATGTTTCAAGGGTTAAAATAATTAATATTGAAGGAAATTAATCTATAACTAAACATTGGTTCATTAACAAAAATTAAAATATGGTTTAATTATTTACTTAAACATATGTATGCATTTATATACTAAGGTTCTAAGGTTCTAATCGTAAGCTAAGTTTAAATTAAATGAATTATTTAATTACGCAATTTAGGATAATTCAATTAAAAAGAAAATTAAGTGGACAAATAATGAATGGTGTATGTGAGTGGTGATTAAAGTGTGGTGAGAGTTGAGTGTGTAAATAAAGTGGTTAAAGTAGTAGGTTGAAAGTGTGGTAGTTATGAGTGCACGTTAAAAGAGTGGTTTAAATAGATTATGCATTTAAAGTAGTTAAAGGAAATGAAAAGAGTGGTCAAAGACTGGTGGAGATGTGTGGGCTAAAGTGTGGATGAGAAAATAAAGGAACTTAAAAAGAGTGGTAAGCTCATGATGTGTGTGAGTATATATATTTGTATGTGCAATGAGTTTTCCTAATGTTTTTTTTCAGGTAGATTTTCTTCTTCTTGTTGCTTTATTTCCTTCACCTCCATGTCTGTGCGAGGCCATGTCTGCTTGCCTAGATGAAACATGACGTTGGAATGCGTAGTCCTGGTCACCAGTGATATTACGGTCTAACTCTACTTCTGAGCGGACAACTCCGTTTCTCACCTCTTGCATACACGGGTACTATGTGATGATTAGGGATCACGCTCAGTTCAGAGAATATGAGCCTGCATAGAGTTCGAATGGTGACTGGTTTCGTGCTCAGCGTTCCTGAGTCAAATGGCCGATGAGAGAAGGCTACCTGTATACGATCTTATAGAGATATCTAGCGAGCCCTTGAGCTTGGCAAAATATGTGGATGCGGTCGGAGATGCAAGGGCAGGAGCTATAGCTACCTTCTCAGGAACCACCATAAACTCTTTCCAAGGGCGAGAGGTCATGCAGCTAGAGTACAAGATATATGAAACTATGGCCATCCGACAGATGCACATTATCTGCGCAGAAGCTCGAAAGCGATGGCCCATTATTGCCTTGCCTGTGCTCATCGTGTTGGTATAGTTCCGATTGGTCATGAGAGTGAATTAAGTTGCAGAGAGAAATGGATGGCGCTGCATAGGCAGAATTCTAGAGAAAGGGAGAGGCACACAGAGTAGGTGAACGCTTTGGAGCTCGGAAATTTTTCAGGTTTCTGCCAGTTTTTTTTATGGGCGAACCATGGAAAGTACATCAGAAATTGGTGAAGGAATGTCCATAGAGGGAGAGAGAGTTGATTCAATTCAACGCTGATCTGGAGGAGGACTTCTGATGGCCTATACTGTTCAAATAGAGCTTCTATAGGGCTAGAGAGAGAGTCTTCTTCTTCCTTCCTCGCACCTTGATCTTTCTTTTCCCTTCTCCTTCATTGTGTTGCATACACAGTCCAATAAGGAAAGAGAGAGGGAGAAAGGGGTAGAGAGAGAGATGGAAGATCACGCAGACATTGGATATGGAGAGAGAGAGAGAGAGAGATCTAACTACTGATATGAGAAGAGATATGGAGAATCTAGTAGCGACAGAACCTTTGTAGAGAGAGAGGAGAGATGAGTCACGTTGTTGTAGAGATCGCACGTAGAAAGAGAAAGAAATTCTTCATCTGGTCTTAACATCACAAAGAGAAAGGCTCTAGAGAGAGGCTCTAGCAGCGCTGTGGATTCAGGAGAGAGAGAGAGAGAGAGAGATTTTGTTAACGTTGTGCATGTTCTTAAAAAAAATAAAAAATAAAAATAAAAATATGTGTGCATGTTTCTAAACTTATCATTGTAAATGCGATTATGCATATATGTTTCTATGTGTGTGTACGACGATGGATGTATGTGCATGTGAATGCGTCTGTGTATGTATGCATGTCTGTCCTTGCATGATGTCTGAAAAGGGGTATATTGATTACATACCCATCTTGACATGTTGACAATCATGAGAAGTTACTTGTTTTTGTATACATGGATTATTATGTTCACACCAGGTTTCTCAAGTTTCCTTTCCATTTAGCGTGTGCACCTTTTGCATAAGTCTTATTTTTGCATAAAGGAGCACTCGATAGCCTTTCAATCTAAGCAAACATGCTCGCAGAATTGAATTGAGACTGCTATGAGTGTGTGTTTACATGTGCATGCGAGTAATTTGTGGATGTGAACGTGTGTGCGTATACATTAAAATGTATGTTTGTGAGTGTTTGTATGGTTCTTATATACTATAGCTTAAGTTAATGCATAGGTGTGTTAATGATCGGATATAGAGCACGTGGAGAGTTAACTGGTATGCACAGATTGGTTGAGGAAACAAAGATCGAGACAGAGAGAGAGAGAGAGAGAGAAAGTTTAATACATGATTATATGTGTGTATGTATGGTTATGTGAGTTAGTGTTTACATGTATGCATATATGCTTTAGGAAAACGTATTTATGCAATGCATAAAATGTTTGATGAATATACAAATGAGTATATTAATATATATGTTAGTATGTGTTTATATATATAATAGTTAATGCTATAATTAATATGCATGGGTATAAACATAAGTATAGGTGATAAACATAAGTATATGATTAAATGAATAAAGATAGGTGTATAAATATAAGTATGTATATTTTCATAAGTGATATCATATGTGTAGTTTATATCAATATATAAGTATGCCTAAGTGTAAGTGTTAGTATGTATTAGCATGAATATGCATTAGTGTGTGCGTGGTTAGTATGTATGGGCATATATGTATGAAAGTAAATGTATGAGCATGACTGTGCATTTATCTAATGCTAGCATGTGCATGAATATATGTTAGCATAAATGAGCATGTGTATGGTTTAATGTATGTAATTAATGTCTTTTAAGTTTCTGGATGGTTCTTATAGTTAATATGCATAAGTATATACATGAGAAGTGTATTAGCATGATTGAGCATGCATTAGATGTGAAGGCATAAAATACCTAACTAATTGTATTTGAGTGTATACATATAAGTTAGAAGCATGTGCATGTGAGTGTATATGTGCATATGCATGAAAGTGTGTGCATTTGCATATATGAATTAAATGTGTGGATGCATGTTTATGCATGTGGAATGTTAGAGTGTATGTGCATGTGTGCATATGCAAACTAGATAGATATATGTATGAATATGAGTTATGTGAAATTGATTTAGCATGCAGAAATGAACATATGAAAGTGTATACGCATATGAAAGTGTGTGTTAATCTAATCTTAAACTTATATAAGTAGGGATTAATGAGCATGCAATAGATGTATGCATTAGAGTATGTGTATGTATTAGCATGAATATGCATTAGTTTGTGCATGTTAGCATGTATGAGTATACATGTGAAGCATGTGCATTCATAAGAGAAGTCTAAGTATATGAATATGTATTTGTCAATATGACTTAAGTGTAGGAATGCATGTGTATCCATGTAGAATGTTGCTTTACATGAATTGATGTATATGCATGAGTTAATGAATGTGTGCATGTTAATGCATGTTAGTCAATATTAATTAAGTAATACGTTTGCATGATTATATGTATTTAGAAGAGTATGTTATGTTAGCATGCATGTGTGTTAGTATGTGTGTGTATTAGCATATATTAGCATGTTTAGAAGCATGCATATAAAGTGCATATGTATGCATGAGTGATATTATGTTATGCATGTTAAGTGCATATAGGAATCAATAAGCATGTGTATTAAAGTTTGTATTAATGATTTTTTATTGAGATATACTAATATGCTAATGTTATTTTTTCAGACAATCAAAGCAAAAGTATCAAAGAGCATCGTGACAGAAGAAAAGAATTTAAACAATCCAAAGATCCGACAATTTGATTTAAATCCATAAAAATTATCCGTCATTAAGCTTTTGTATAGGATTCACTTATTGTTAGCAATCTTTTAGAGAAATTATATCATTGCTTTATAGCATTGTAATCATCCATTATTGTCATTAGCATTAATTCAATTCTAATTTGCATTATCATTCTTGTCAATGTTATCTGAAATCGTTAATTTCAATTTCTCATGATTATTGTTTGGATAGATTTAGAGCCTTATTTTCAATGCATCTAATGATCCTCAAGATTTCATTTCCACCACCCTTAATTAGGCGTACAACTTAATCATTTAGAAATCCAAGAAGACGGAGTTATAAAAGATAAAATAACTGAAGAAAGTCTGATATTACCTATACCTCAAGAAGCTATTGATAGATATAGAGCAGTCCAGCCTTACGGATCTTAAACGTTTAAAGTGTTTCAATTATCTACTCCATATTTCCTAGATTTAAGAGTAATATAGAATTTCTGATACCTTAGACGAAAGAAAAATATACCTAAAACACCTACGATTGTCTCATACACCCTGCGTGTGCCGAGGGATTTAGTGGCTGACTGATCCACCAGCCTTATCTCCGCAACTTCCCGACAGCGCCGGTATATGCGTCGGTAGTTTCAGCAATATACCGACGCTTTTACTGATGTTGTGATTCGGAATCAACGCGGCTATGATTCCAAGGCAATGCAGCTTTCCCAAATTTCCCGAGGGGTATACCGACGCCGACAGCTGCATGTCGATACACTGACCGTCGGTATTCAGTTGATATGTTGTAGTGCACCCATGTGGTAGAGAAAGAATAGCTCATGAGAATATTCATCAATTGAAGGGAAAACAAAGTCATGATGTCACTCAACCTATTCTACAAGAAGAACATCCTTTGCCAACAAATGTAGTGTGTTTCAAATACATACCCTTAGAAGAAAACTTGGAAAGAGCCATAATCACATCCACTCCAACTTATCTAGATGAATTTGAGGATAGATGCTCAACATCTTACGATGATAAATTCTTTGGAGATACATGGGGATATAACAAAGGAAACCAGTACATGGCCTATCAAAACAATAATGGAATCCATGAAATAGATCCTACAAGTTTCATTTTTGCCACAAATATGTTTATATCTATAGAAAGGAACGCTCCGAGTTTACCAAAAGGAACATGCTATAGGTGTGGGGAAGATCACTTTATTAGAGATTGTGCCAAACCTCCCATACTGAAGGTGGAAGTGTACGACAAGGATTGTGGTAAAGACCATCTAGTAAAAGATTTTCCAAATAAATCAAATAAAAAAATCCATACTTCTTTCCTTTGAGCTTAGTGAGAGTTTGAGAGACTTGCACTTACACTCTAGAGTCCACAAATGAGACTAGTAATGAATCATAAGAGAATATATAAGTCAAGGTAATCACCATATCCCAAGCTTTGCGAAAAGGAAAAGGAAGGTGCAAAACATTCTAAAAAAAAGAAAATCAAAGAAAAAGGAAGATAAATTCCTAGAAGAAGAGAAAAGATAAAGCAAAAGCTAAAATAGACAAGTTGCAAAAAGAGAGACAAGGTAAAGAATGACATGAAAATGAATATCCTATACCAAAAGAGGAAATATACAACTCTAACTTTGGATTATGAGGGAAATGAAGTAGAAACGATTTTGGATAGTGGATCTAGAGTGGAGATCATGACAAAAGAGTTTTGGGGAAAATGGGAAAAACGTAAATTAAAACATACAAAATTAAAACTTGAGCTAGCAGATAGCCATATGTAACATCCGATAGGGTAACTAAAAAAATTGATCTCAAAACATGTGGAATAAGCTTTAAGAACACATTGGTTGTAGTGGAATTCCTTGAGTTAAACACTTATTCTATCATAGTAGGAAGGTGTTTCTTAAGAAAGCTTAAAGTGGTTCTAGATCGAAGGAATAAGTACTTTTACCTTCAATGCATCACCAAGGTACACTTGGAAAACTATTCACATCATGATATATCACCAAGATATTTGAAAAGACTTCATGAAACAAAAGATAATTCCATTCATCAAGTACAATTGGAGATTTGGAATTTCATGATTTATCTTGGTTTTGGTTATGTAAACCTAAGAATACAAGAATGTTCAATTTAACTAAGGAAGAGTGTAAAGGGGAGGGGAATATACATGATCCTTGATCTACATCAATGTATGTTGATGAGAAACATTTCAACCATATGGTTGGGATCAGATGTTGCCCACCTATGACGTAGCTTCTTGGGAACAAAACGTAGTAAAAATGTATGACTCCGAAAGCTATGATACAATACTGTTCAATATTGTCAAAACTATGAATGCATCAAAGAAGAAAAATAAATAGACTTTGCAAGAACCAAATATTCAAAAGGACAAGAAGCATGAGACACATGATCAAGAAACTGAAGGATTGATCCATAAAAGCAAGCAATAAATACCTAGCTAAATTCTACCAAGTTAGCAGGTGCATCAAGACAAGGTTGGCCAACAAGAACCTACATGCTAAATATATGTTACACATCTATACAATATTTAAAGGATAGAAAGGATTATACATGTATAGGACAAGCCACAAATTAAAAACTCATCAGCTCTTGCCTCGAGGCTTTCTCCAAAATCAATATCAGATCAATGAAATCTTTTAGCCTTTCACTTAGTTACAGAGAGACTTTTTTTTGGAATTAGTGAAGCACAAGATAGGTAGTGCATAATTTCCTACTTCACCCAATTTATATTTATGCATCTTCAAACTTTTGAAGATCCTTTAACTACATGCTATTTTGAATAGGCTTCATAAAATTTTGGTATAGTCCCTCTCGATACTAAGGCTACATTGTCAACATACAAAGAAATATTTTGGGGACATCATAGCATAAATACATTGGGTGCTCTTGAGGCATTAATGCACTAGAGAAAAGTCATGATCGAACTATCAAATGATATAAAATTTAAATGAAAAACAAAGGTATTCAAAGATTGAATAGGTGTACAATAGAAGACAAAGAAAATAAGGAGGACATCAATCATACTTCTAAATCTTGATGAGGACATGAAGAGGTAAAGGAGGGGGAGGATGTTGAATAAGTAACTAGAGGCAACAAGGAAACTTGAGGATTTTCATTATAAATAGCCCAAAGGATATAGAGATAGGTAAACTAAATCTTATAAAACTTAGGAAGAGTTTCTCTTGAGTTATCATAGAGTTATACACAAATTTAAAGAGCCATTGAATAACTAGAAATTTTAGTTTGGAATCCTAGAAGTTGAGAACTTTATGAGACGTTCATTCATTTTAGAGGTAGTATCCAATTCAATGTAAAGAAGAATGATGGGACTATATGTCATTTGTATTTTTTCACTCTTCACAATAGAGAGCTCCTCCTTTGGCTCCCATCTTCTTCTTCACCATGATTCCTTTGTGCCATCTTTTGTGTGGATTTTTGTGTGTTGTTTGGTAGATTCTTCATGTGTGGATTGAGTTTAGACTCGTATGTGAGATCATTGATAATTTTTTAAGTTTGGATGAGGATGTTCATTGAAGTGAAGAAAGTCATTGTTTTGGAAGGCCAAGTGATTGGTTTTTACGCAAGATAATCAATTTTTGATATTACATTTGAGTTTATGTATGAAAAAAAGGCATGCATTAGGCACTTGAATCAATTAATCTGTTGCGATATTCATGGAGTAATCAACATTGGAAGTTTTCAACCATCACATCTCAAAAAGGCTTGTTTGACTTTATTCATGTTTGAATGGTTTCCTTGGAAAAAGAATTTGAAGAAGTTTCATGTTTCCTTAGAAAGATCGATCAAGACACTCTTGTTACAATGGCATAATATTCAAGTAATGGAGTGGAAAAACATATAGTTATGAAAATATGGGATCCCTAAGAGTATTTTTAGAGCACAAAACTACATGAACCATGCCAAATGTTTCCATTTCCAAAAAAAAGTCTAAGAGTATCAAATGCATGTAATTCTATGCATGTGTTTTCATGCATGTGCTATCCATGTTCTTGCATGAAAAAATTGATCAAAGCATTCCTTTGATTTATTTATGGTTGAAATTCATGCAGTACATGCATCCTAGTTATACTCTTTCTTCCTTTTAATTTATTGACACAAAAAGGCACATGCTTTGTGCATCTTGATCCTTTTCCTTATGGAAAGAAGCTTGAAATGTGCATAAAAGAACCTTCGATATATAACCATGTCTAAGCATATGCTCAATCAAATTTTGATTTCTGACTTGTAGTTAAGAGTACTAAAATTCAAAGCTTTATTCTCATGCTTCAATGATGACACCATGTAAGATGAATGAATCTCAAAAAACAATTGATTTCAAGCATAACTTAAAAATATGTACTCTCATCTCGTGCTATGCCCTTCCCTTGATCCTTATGAAGAGCCACACCATTTACCTTTGATGAAGCCATTTACACCTAATTTATTCTTCAAGAAAGCCCCTTAAAAGCCTTGATTTTAGCAATATATTTGATTGTCTTTATATGTTTTTAAATAATTCATCATTACAAAAAGGATCACATTAAGATAATCTTCCTTTCTTCCTTAGAATGAAAATGAGTTGCAAATGTCTTAGATCCTTCTATGGGAATAACATCATATGGGAAATAGTATAGTTATTTATCAGATATAAAATACAACTCGTGAATAAAAACACATTCCAGTAAATATTATAAGATCCTTATATCATAAAGCCTTATTTGATAAATTCTATACCTCCAATTCTAATGATATAGGTTAAATCTCTAGTACATATGCATTGGAGCACATCTCTTGTTTTGATTACAAAAGCTCTTGATTTTTCTATCAATTGATTTATACAAGACAAAGAAACATCACCAAGTAGAAAAACATTTCGATGGCTAGTTTGAGCTTTGACGTATGATCATTCAATTCCTCCCTAGTTGGCTCTGGAGATGTGAATTTCGTGTAGGTAGTGTGCCCAAAAATAGTTCATAAGCTAACCTTGATGTTTGAGTTTAGTGTATTGAACTCTATGTAGCCTGGGGAGAGCTTGATCCCTAGCCTTTTTCTCATCTTCAAGCCTCTTTTGGTCACTATATCTATAGAAATAGTCCAATTACCATGAAACTTGAAGCTAAATAAATAGGCAAAGAAATGGGATTGCCTTGGCTACCAATGCTCCTCCCATCTACATTGTAGAGGTTTAATAGCTCATTGGTGTTGCATATCCATTTGGTTTTGCATTCTGAAATCGAAACCTTCAAGCGGAAGACATAATAAAGCTCAAGAAACAAAATAGATTATGGAGAAGCAAGGAATTTGAAGAAGCACAAATTGATAGACAAAAGTGCGCATGTCACTCACATATTCAATCTCTAAAAGAGAAGAGGAGGAAGATGATGAGGTACTGAAGTTATCCATAAAGCCTAGGATTTGATAGCACAATGAAGAAATAGATCAATACAACAACCAAAGGCTAGAGAGATGACTCTACTCCCGACCTTGCACCTTTATATATAGCTCTCTCCAAGGAATTTCCCTCTCTCACATGTTCATACTATCCATCCAATTATCATCCATGTGATTACATGTGCTCCAAGCATCCTAGTTAATTGCAATGAACTCAAGTAGGTTCTTCTAGAAAGCTCTAGAGATCTTGGGCAAAAATGGTCTCCTATGGGTGTCCTAGGACTTGAAAACAAGAGCTCCTCCTTTCCATCCATTTTTCTTAACAATTAGGCCAAAATTCTTTCTTTTTCTCTAGAGCACATGAATCTATGCTTAAGTCTATTCTCAAGACTTTTAGATAACAATAGAATAACCATATGATGCTCAATTTTTTCTGCATGTGAGGCAATCAAATGTTCTATTCAAGATATTACTTCACAAAAATTTGCATGGACACATAGGCAAGGATAAAAACATAATTTGGATGCTCTAAAACAAGCCTTTTTAAAGGCTCCAATACTCAAACTCGTGGATTAAGAGAAGCCATTTGATTTTGAGAGATATATTACTATGATGTGTTTAAGTGAAGTGTCTATTGTCTACATGTCAAGTTTCATTATTATTGGTTTTGCCAATCTTCAATTATGAACTTTTGAAGTCGACTATCTCTACACATCATCTTGCTTCTGAAATAGTAGGATTAGCCCCCTCAGTTGCTAAACTCATTTCTTAGTGTATAGTGCCTCTAAATTCATGAAATGAATTGCTTTAGCTAGCTATACACTTCAATTAGATGATTGCAAAAGCTTTCTGGTCAATTCACACCACATTATTAGCTGTGAGAAAGATATTGAGCACTTGCATTCCCAAAAACAAAAAGGTTTCTCCCATTCCTTGCATATGCAAGTTATCTGCTTGGTGCAAAATTTTGGGGATGGCATTCTAGAGTACCTAGTGGTTGTAAAAGCATTATTCTAAGGCCAAAAGAGTTTTCTAAGAATCCCTAGAGTCACCTTGGTAGGTGTAGAGTAGGTTTTGTGCAACACCAACTCATCTCTAGAGCATACCCAGCCATCTCCTCACAATACAAACACATCACATATACATACAAAATATACATGCTTGAGGGTTAGGCTTATAGGATTATGGTTTTTGGTTTTTATACACACAAATACATACACACATGCACACACACACACACAATATATGTGTGTGTGTGTGAGAGAGAGAGTATATATATATATATATATATATATATATATATATATATATATATATATATATATATATATATATATATATATATATATATATATATATATATATATATATATATATATATATATATATATATATGTGTGTGTGTGTGTGTGTGTGTGTGTATACAGGCATACATGCACTTACACATACACACAAATCACATATACATACTTACATACACACAAATACATGTTTTACTATCAGGGTTTTAGGATTCTAGTTTTCCGGTTTTACATATATACACACATGCATGTTAGAAAAGTATAACGATCTAGAAAATGCTGTGGAATTGGATCATGAAGTACAATAATGAGAAGTAGAACATACTAATAGGAAATTTACACAAAGAGAGAGATAGAGAACTCAAATTCTCAAAATGCTAGCAATAATGCACAACGATGAAATTGACCACTCTTGTGCTCCCACAATGGAGCTTCAATGGCAATATAGACACATTCTAGATGAACATCTTTATAGTGTGTGTATGTATGATTTGTCCTTAGTGATTTGTCCTGCCTAATCCTATAATTTAGGCATGATTTCTACGTGTAGTAGTTTCATCATAATCAATTCCATACTTTTGTATATATTCTTTGGCAACAAATCTAGGTTTGTGATAATCAATGCTACCATCCAACTTTCTCTTAAACTTGTATACCCACTTGGAACCAATCGCATTTTTTCCCCAAGGCAATTCACATAATTCCCATGTTCCATTCCTTTGGATACCACTAATCCAATGTTGTTCATTGTTTATTTATTTTGGTAATGATGTGTTTGAACACGTTAGGACTATTGGGGAGCATTTTTCCCTCTTTAGGAGGTTTTAGCCTCGGCTTGTATTTATGCCCATAGCCCTAATGGGTAACTTATCTTTGTACATTCACTTGGTAAGACAGTTAGCATTGCGTGTTGTGCTCCAAGCTTCTTCTTCTTCTTCTTCTTCTTCTTCTTCTTCATTTTGCTATTCCTATGCTTTCCAAGGCCTCAAGTTCCAACAATTGGTATCAAATCAAGTCGTCGCTTCATGTAGGGTGACACCAACAACCCTCCAATCATAATCTCAAAATGGTAGAAATATGTGAGCATACTCAAGGCAATTAGGAGCTCAAAATAACTTCAATGTGTGGTGTCACAATCATGATCTAAAATCTTTTTGACCTTCAAATGCACTATCGCAGTGGTATGTAGGTAATTTTGTCCTTTTGTGCCAAAAATATATAGAGTTTTCATTTCTCCAGTTCAATCACCTCAAAGTCTACTAGATATCTAGTAGATCTTGACAAGGAAGTTTTGTACAAGATTTTGAGATAGAGTCATTTTTCTGCATTACAGTATTTTAGTTAGTGCCCATGACTGAAGTAATGATGTATTCTGTATATTAGTTGTTCAGAATAGATTGGATGATACTAATTACCCATTATGGGCATTTATGATGCATCATGTATTTATTGCAAAAGGACTATGGAATATTGTGTAGGGTCTTCAAAAAGGACCTACCACGCCTAGAAACACAATCAAAGGTGGTGTACATGTCCTTGAAGATGATGATCTTCAAAATCCTATTCATGTTGGAGTTCTTGCTACACCTATTGTAGAGAAACTTTCTTGGGATGGAAAAGATGCTAAAACACATGCAATAATAGCTTTATTTGTAAAATGTGACCTTATCCTTCACGTTCACTCTTACAAAATGGCTTGAGATACAATTATTACTTTATACCAAGCAAGAAATGAGGCTCGTGTTGCTTATCTATGAAAACATTTGGAGAGTGAGCACATGAATGAAGGAGATTCCATGGATAATTTTTCACAAAGATCAAAGATCGGGGGGAGCGCTTGATTTCTACTCATGAAGTCTTACCACATAGTTCACTTGTGTAGATTGTTCTTGATGATCTTTTAGAATCATATCTCATTTTTCTTCTACTCTTTGATTGATAATGAGAGGCAATCCAAATGCCTTAACATTTGAGTAGTTAGTCTCTATTTTGCTGCTCGAAGATCACTCCAGTGATAAGAAGTCCATTATGCATGTTGTAGATCAAGCCTTCCTAGGTATTCAGAAGGGCAAAGGTAAATGGGGCTCATCTACTAGTAAGAAAAAGTGTGCTAATTCTATGCAATCAAAGAAGCATGACAAAGAAAAGAAGAAAATAGAGAAGCAAAAATTGTTATCCAAATACTGTAAAGGAAATAATCATGTCATCAAGAGTTGTCGAAAATTGGCTCCAAGAGAAGCAAAGAAGAAAGAGGCTTGACTGGTTGTTGAAGAGGCCTGTACACCTAAAGTAGAGTCTCCTAATCTTGTTCACAATGAAGAATGGGCATTTACTATTGTTTGCACTTATGAACCATGTTCTCAAGAATAGTGTATGTCTATAGTAAACTCTGATTTCAGCGAAGATTGGCTTAGTTTTCAAATTTTTTGACGATAATAATTCATGATCTTTCAAATGGTGATGTCATTATTTACTTCTAGCATTTTATGTCATGGGTTATATTAGCTCATAGATTCTTCAAAATCTAAAAATGATTTGGCATGTGAAGTTCACGATTCTAAGGCTATGTGAGATTTGAAGCTTTGGCATGTACACTTTATTCATCTTAATTATGCTAGATTGCTATGCTTGCAGAAATTTAACATGGTGTCCTCTCTGCCCGAACTTGAGGCACCTTGTAAACATGACTTTGAAGGACATGTAAAATTTGAACCCTCCATTTTGATTGAGGCTCGAATATATGTCTTTTGATTTTAATAAATTTATGTTTGAAAGTGGGATACAACATTAGTTCATAGTGTCCTAGACACCTCGAGAAAATAATGTTTCTATTATAAAGAATAGGACTCTTATGGAGATGGGGAGATGTATCATCGAAAGCTAGGCTTTATAGCAAAGTTTCCAACTTGGGCTATTATATGTATAGCATATGTACTTAACAGGTGTCTTTCCAAAGCACTACATTCTATCCCTCCATATGATGCTTGGCATGGTGGAAAACCATCTATGGCTCATCTACATGTTTTTGGTTGTCTCGATGCATTAGTACATGAACAAAAATGTAGGAAATCGGATGATAAAATAGTGAAATGTATTTTTGTTGCGTATAGTTTTGAGATCAAAGGCTATTGTCTGTATCATTCAAAGAATAAATGCATTTTGGCTAGCCATGATGTTGTTTTTTTGGAAGATGTAGTTCAGCCATTACTTTCATGCACAAAGGAGACTTTTGTTAGTTCTAGAGATGTGTATGATACTTTATTGCCTCATTTTACAAGCGGATATTCGAGTGCTAGTCCATATGAGGCAATTTCCCAACTTTCAAAGGTTTCACATGATGATGCAGATCATTCTATTTTTGATGGAGATTAACATGATGCACTTATGAGAGGAATAATATAAAGTAAGGAGAAACTATGCCAAAATGACTAGTGTAGACTTTTCACGATATCAAATTGGTGGAATTTGAGGTCCACAAAAGCATGCAAACAAAACAAGGTAGAAGAAGAAGAAGCTTGGAGCACAACACAAAATTATTGAATGTATTACCAAGTGAATGTAGAAAGGTAAATGACCCATTAGGGTAGCAGGTGTTTATACAAGATGAGGGAAAGAACCTCCTATGTAGGGAAAAAAGTGTGATGATCCTAGTGTGCTCACACACATCACAGTTGAAATATATCAACAAATCCCCCTAGGGTGTGATGCATTGAACAAGGAGCTAGCACTCATGTATAAAGAAAAGTTCCAAGCTATGTGGAATTGATCCACAAAAGGAAGTAAGCCCAAAGCTTTGCAGAAAGCTTCAAACTTCTCCCTACGTAGAGCCTTTGCCAAAAGCTTTGCAACATTCTCTTATAAGGGCACATATGCCAAACTGATCTCTTCAGTAGAGAAGCTCTCCTTGACATAATGATAGTCCACCTTAATCTATTAAGTGAGAGCATGGAACACAAGGGTCTTGACAACTACCAATGAGCTCTAACTACTATTGAAGATGGTCATGGGAGAAGAGCGATCAACACCTGAATTAACCATAAGGCATCTCAACCACACATACTCAACAATTGCTCTGAAAGTTGCCCTTTAATCAGCCTCACAACTAGAATTGGCCACAGTACGTTGTTCTTGCTTAATTAAGATATGCATGAGCTACCAAACACAAGAACCACTATTTCAAGTATGTTTGGCTAGAAACTTTTATCCATTATCGGGTGGGAATGCTTTGCATTTTTAGCTCTATTTTGCTAGAACTTCTAGCCATTTGAACCTCACTTGGTTGTTTTACATGGACATAGTGAAGCACACCACTTCGGAACAAAGGCATGAGTGTATCAAATTCATCTTGTTCACTAACTATTGGCATTTGTTCTTCATTCAAGTAGACTGGAAACTAGAAACTATGGGAAACCAAGACATTTGAGATGGTCCTCTTGTATGTATCCAAGAAATTCAAAACATTGCATATTTTACCAGACATTGTGATAATATCATCATTGATGAAATCATGAACCCTTTCTTATCATCAACAAAATGTACATAAATTCTAGCTTTGGAAATCAAAGGAACTAAAACTATGTTCTTCTCGATACGAAGTATATATAGTGTGTTTTTCAAGTGTATCACACCTCCATTTGTAGGAATAAACTCAATTTATCTTATTTGAATGATAGGATAAGAGGCATTGTTTGCACACACAACATGACGAGTTGTTAAGTGTAAGATTGCAACAATTAGACATGCAATAAAAAATTAGATGAAGCAATGCAAAAGATAAAAGAATCAAGATTAAAAAACAATATTTATTTTGATAATTGACATCATATACATCCAAAGAAGATACAAGAGGGAGATTGGGTTTTATTCTATGGTAGCTCATTTGATACTCAATATGAAGCGATAAAAAAATTAATGAAACAATGGTTTGGTGCATAAGTAGTTTTGAAAGTGAATGATAATCATACATATGTTTTGATGGAATTGGATAATATTACTTTTAAAGATCCTTTTGTAGGAAAAAGAGTAAAATTGTTCAAATGAAGAGAAGGTAATGATTATGAATATTTTGAAGAGATAGTAGAATATCCATCAAATGAAGACATTATAGATGAGCATGCCATCGAGGACGATACATCTTCTGATAAGGAATAAAAAATTTTGGTTCACTTTTGCATTACATTATGCTTATGAAAAAGGATTAATTATGTTTTTGAGTTTTGATATAGGGAAATATCTTGCATATGATGAGTAGGTACCAAAGATGATCTATGCAGGGTTCTTGTGCAACAAATGTTTTCTAGGTCTTTATGAGAGCCTCTAGTGAGAGAAGCTATGTAAAAAATAAATAAATTTGCTTTTGGTACTAATGCTTGATGATTCTATGAATCACGAAAAATTATTGGAGGACTTTCTCCATAAATCTTTCTATGAAGATAGAGCAAAGCTATAGAGATTGAATGATTTAAGAATTCATTTTTGATTGAGGAGTGAGCATTGAGTGTTGCGTTTAATGCATTTTTAGTATTATTTTTCTAGTTTTCATTATTTGTACCATAGTGATTCTATTTTGCATTTATAGTATGCATACAACAATGTACACAAATGTTTATTTCTTTAGCTTGCATAACCTACTAGCACTTGTAAACAAACAAAAATATGACATCCAATTTAAAAACAAAAGAAACATAAAAATTTCTAAAATACCTCATCATCAAAGGCCTTTTATCCCTTATGCACCATAATTGATTGAAATTGCACATAGAGTATGCATGGTAGGGTCTCACTACATGAGCTTGGAACAAGGCACATATTGGGTTTTACTTATGCACACAAAGTGATTCTAAGGATTGATGTATATGCACATTAACATGTATGTGACTAAGCGCATAAGCTTCATCATCAAATGCCTTTTACCCTAATGTTTGCATTATATTTTCTTACCTATGCCCTTAGAAGTATGCATTTAATAGGGCTACATTATAAGGCCATGCATAGACACTTATCATCTGATCCCATGCATCTTATGTGAGATTAATTGATTTTTAAAGAAACGGGTATTTCTTGGCCCATGAAGGATGATGTGTAGGTTTGGTTGACGTGCATGTTGGAGAGTTTTATTCTCCCCACTTGGAAAGATAATCACTAAAATCATCTCTTTTTTTCATCAACCAAGAAGAAAAATGGATGCCACAAACGAAGAGAAAATAAGTTCTTTGGCTTCGTTCAATGGCAAAGTTTCGATTAAAGTCTCGAATTTGCGGAACTTCAAGAATTGGAAGGAAGGAGATAGCTTTTCAGTGTGTTCTCCATATGAAGGATGCTATAAAGCTGAATGTGGGGTCACGGAGCTCCAATATGAAAGCATAATTAGAAAGTCGCTATGTGATTGGTTATATTAGAAATTACGTTTGCAATGTTGCTAACTATATTCATTGCATAGCAATATGAAGAGACATGGCAATCTAAGCTATCCTTTGTTCCTTGGCAAAGCAGATGTCGGCCACTCTCATACTGAATTACGAATGCTCCCGACTTTGGAAGAAAGCAGATTAGTCTGTTGATCAACAAATGCTAGCGAATTGAAGAATAAACACAGTTGAAGATGAACTTTGAAAATTAACATGAAGGATTGTGCTACATGGAGTGCTTTAAAAAAGCAGATACCTATGCGATCACTTATCCAATATGGATTGATTAACTTGTGTAAAGCACACAAGAATGTTCATAGGATAGAGCTACAGAAGCAGACGTGATAAGCAAAGAAAGAATAAGAGTTTCGATAAATTTATCAACGTAACCTTTCAACAAATTTACCATGAATTTATCACAATCATAGAGGTTTTTTTTTTTGGCATCTCTCAATTTGGAGATTAAGGCTTATAAAAAAAGGGCACACTATTCTGCTAAAGGGGGGATTTTCTGACGTGAGAATCGAGGTGACAAACTGTGATGGGATATCAAAGGCAGTGTTCTGAGTGGACTTCTTAATCAACTGCAGATGGCTGTGTATTTTTTTGGAAGATCATGACTATCTTGCGACGTCAATGTTCAAAATCCGTGCTATTCCTGATGACTTTAGTCCGTACAATTGATGCTTCGGACAATCTCTTTTGAACATCTCTGAGAAGGATTCGCGCATCACATCACTGTTGATCATTTGATGACGCCTTGATTCCATTCATGACAGTGATTGGAAGACGATAATAAAACTTGTGCGGCATGTTTTGTATAGATTTTCATGATCCATGTCTACTCCCATCACTTATCCACTCTAACATCATTGCGATTCCATTAGTATTTCTTTGAACGTCTTTCAGTTCTCTATTTGGTTTGTTTTCATTAATGAAGCAGAGGTGACGACTTCCATCCCATGATGAACATCAGAACATGATCAAGACTTTGATTTGAATGCACCATGAACCATTACATGTTGTTGTACCTTGCATAATTACTCCATTCATCTTACAGAAGACTATATCTTCTGTTCACCCCAACCTTAAAGAGCTCATCGTTATCTCTTGATTGTTAGATTTTTGGTGCTCTGTGTTAGATAGCCATTGAGTCTGATGTCCGATTGTAGGTCATACGAATTTGGAGAATTGTATGTGCCATACTTCTATCCTAAAACGGTTTTCAATGATCCTACAGATTTATTAATCCATGTCATAAGATTTTTGATGACTGACGACTGAATGAAATTAATTATTATTGATGAGGTGCTTTTGAATGAAATTTTAAATTGCAAGGGACGTTGTTCGAAATTGTCTAATCTATGTATATAATACATTTGGGTTTGTATGCCTCACTTAGATCTCCCTTCTGTTTTATGCTATCTATTAAACATTGAAATATTAAGTTAGATGGTAAAGTCTTTGAACAAGAGTGAACAATCGTAAATAATAATATCTCGAAGTTTCATTAGCCACCTGAGTTTGCTAGAGTCACCTTGTGTGAGTTGTTGAACTTGGCAGTTGACTTGATCCACCAATTGAGCATTCCCTTCTTCTCGACAATATCTATGCTCTTGCATAAAGTTTTCATTAATTCGCATCAATATTATTCAAAATGACAATTGCTAATAGGCTTCAATAATAATAAGGTGCACTTTATATGCAAGCCAAGAGGAAAAACAAGTACTGAAAACAGGCATGAACTAGGAAAATACTTATCCTTAGTTTATGCTACCTCCATGCATTGTCCCGGAGAAGAGGTATTTTCCACCCTTTGGCCCTCGTGAAGATTCTTTCTATGTTTTGTGGCTACCTTTGGATCTCCTGAAAAGAAGATCCAACCTTCATAGCCACGCTCACATCTCTGCAAAGCTTTAGAGAGAGCCTTCTTTTGTCAATCAAAGAGGAATGAAGCAGAATCTTTCTAGCTCTGATATTGCTTGGCTTTGGCTTTGGGTGGTGCTTCGCCTTGCCTCCCTTTTGGATGTGTACTCAAAGAGGTTAAAGTAAGCTTCTTGAATTGGAAGTCAAGAGGGAGGTGCAAAATTGGCTCCACTTTGGGCTTCAAAGCTGGATCGGGGTGGGTTCTATCAAGAGAATAAACTAACGTAAAATCTCTCAAACGCTAAAGCTCACGTGTTGTACCCCCGTGGAAAAGGTGCTTGAGTTCCGTGATGATGGCATGGGATCGATCCTCATGCGCAGACAACGGAAGTATCTTTTGCTGCCATCAGCCTGCTTCATATGATTAAGAATGAACTTGCAGCTCACGTAGGTCGCGAGCTCACGGGATCAAGCCCATCAAGCAGTTATCTCTTGTGATAGGTTTTTTGCTTCACTTCGAGTTCAAATAAAAGGAATAGCGATCTGAGCGAGTATCACGCAATAGCTGGAATGCTTCTCTCCTTCCCTCAGGTGATGGGTTCGACATCAGCAATAGTACTTAACCTTTAGTAATACTTTTGTACATGTATATATCTGAGAATTCGCAGCACCGTCATTTGTTATAAGTTGTAGATGACCAATAGGCCCGACGAATACATGGAACTTTTCCCTTGGGAAGGTGAAAATTTGAATCCTTGTACCCTGTCCAAGCTTTTTGGTCTCTGAGAACCGTGACAAAGGGTGCGTGTAGAAGAATGTTGCTGCGCAAGAGGTCCGACGAATACATAAAATTTGGTAAGGGCATCGGTTGTCGTGGCTAGCCTGAGATCACTATACTGTGATGTTATGAGTTTGAAACTTGTACGGTGGTGGTAATGTCGTTAACATGATCATTTCTCTTTTGGCTACAATAGGCAAAACTTCGAGATCTTTGCTACAAAAGACAAAACTTCGAGAGCAAAAACTAATCGCACATGAAATTCTTCACGAGAATGATACAAAATACATACATGTACACACATACACACACATGGACACATACACACACATAAACACATACACACTCATAGACACACACACATACACATACACATATACACACACACACATAGACACATACACACATAATGATACATACACACACATACAGATGCATACACACATACACATACACATACACACATACACACAAACACATACACACATATATATGCACACACACAAAGAGAGACATACACACACATACACATACATGCATACATAATGCATATGCATATGCATACTTACATGCATACACACACATATGCATACATAATGCACATGAATACATACGCATACTTAAGGCATACACACACATATGCATACATAATGAATACATAATGTATATACACACATACACACACATATGCATATATAATGCACTTGCAAATGCATACATACATGCATACACATACACACACATAGACACATACACACACATAAATGTGGGATTTGAACTCATGACTTATCAGCTAGGAGTATGATGGGCTAAGCACTTGCCCCAAAAGCAATGGTTGAGGATTACTTCCTAATGCTCCCTCTTAGGGTATGGTTCAACCATCTCCTGCTGGTTATATCTTGAGTCTAACACTCGTTTCCCCTTCTAGAGATCATTGTCCTCAATGATCAATCCTTGCTCTCCCCTTGGATTGATGTCCTCACCCTCCCACAGTCTCTTGAACCATCTTGGCCTCAACCTTGGTCTCTTGAGCCTTACCTTTCTGCTTCTTGGCCACTTTGCCTACAAACTTGCCTTGCTCTCAACCTTGTTGTCTTGAGCCTTGCCTTTTCGTGTCTTGACCACTTGCCTAAGGACTTGCCTTGCTCTCAACCTTGGTATCTTGAACCTTTCCTTTCCGCTTCTTGGCAACTAGCCTACAAACTTGCCTTGCTCTCAACCTCGATCTCTTGACCCTGGTTCTCACCCATGCTAGGTATCTTGGATCCCCAATCTAGCGTTTCCATTGGAATGCTCGTTTTGAGATCTTTCCAACGGTATATTACATGTCGAAATCCGACCTATGGATTGGGAGATACACTCAAATCTTTGTTAAGCTTACTTTTGAAATCGACGAGCGTGCCTTCCTTCCGCCTTACCCACGTCTACTTCCTTAGCTCTGATACCAATTGTGAGATTTGAACTCATGACCTACCAGCTAGGAGGATGATGGGTTAACCACTTTCCCCAAAAGCCATGGTTGAGGATTACTTCCTAATGCTCCCTCTTAGGGTGTGGTTCAACCATCTCCTGGTGCTTATATTTTGAGTCTAACAATAAACACATACACACTCATAGACACATACACACTTACACACACACATCCATACACATTTACACACACACATACACACGCACACCGACACATATATATAGATACACATGTATATAGATAGATAGACACACACACATACACACATAGACACACACACACATACACATACACATGCATACATACATACATACATACATACATACATACATACATACATACATACATACATACATACATACATACATACATACATACATACATACATATATATATATATATATATATATATATATATATATATATATATATATATATATATATATATATATATATATATATATATATATATATATATATATGTGTGTGTGTGTGTGTGTATACACACATACACACACACACATACACACATAGACACACACACACACATACAGACATACACACACATATATGCGTACCCACACACATAGAGAGACATACACACACATACACATACATGCATACATATGCATACATAATGCATATACATATGCATACATACATACATGCATATACGCACACACATACACATACATGCATACATATGCATACATAATGCATATACATATGCATACATACATACATACATGCATATAGACACACACATATGCATACATAATGCACATGCATATGCATAGATACACGCATACACATACACACACATGCATGTTTTCATACCAGGCCCTGGGAGCTTGCTTAAGTCCATAAAGTACTTTGTGAAGCTTGTAGACTTGATCTTCCTTTCCTTTGATCTTGGAACCTTCAGGTTCATCAACATATACTTGTTCTTGAAGATCTCCATTAAGGAATGCACTTTTGACGTCCAGCTGATAAATAGGCCACTTCAAGTGAGAACTGAGTGCTAAGATGATTCTTATGGTTGTGAATCTTACGATCGGAGCAAAGGTTTCTTCGTAGTCAATGCCATCTTGTTGCTTGTATCCCATAGCTACCAACCTTGCTTTGTACTTATCTAATGTTCAACCTGAATTGTATTTGACCTTGTAAAGCCACTTGACTCCTATAACTTCATGATTTGTGGGTTTAGGAACAAGAGTCCAAGTCTTCTTCTTCTCTATTGCATCCATTTCCACTTGCATAGCTTCTTCCCACTCACGTTGTCCTTGAGCCTCTCTATAGTTTTTGGGATTTGTTGAATCTAATGCATCAAGGCATAATTGACATAATGACTTTGTTCTTGCTATCTCTTGTCCATAAGTCTTTGAGATCTTCTTGGTTGACTTGAAGTACTTGCTTTTGAGTTGGGTTTGGAGAAGACTCAGTCCCCCTTTGTAGTGTGTATAGGTGGACTAAGATTTGTTCTTGGAGCCTTGATGAAGTATGGAGAAGCTTCATTGAATATTACATCCTTAGATATTGTGATGGAGTGTTTTTCAACATCATATAAGCGATACGATTTTGATTGCTCACTATACCCTATGAAGATATGCTTCTTAGACTTGGATTGAATCTTTTTGCGATCTTCTTTTGGATTGTGGACAAATGTGTCACTTCCAAATACTCGAAAGTAATGCACATTAGGCTTCCTTCCATAGTATGCTTCAAATGGTGTCTTGTGCAAGCACTGGTGAAGGCTCCATAAAGTATGTGAACAATAGTATGCACTACTTCTACCCAAAACGTCCAAGGTAAGTCTTTGTTATGAAGCATAGTTCTCACCATTTCCATCATGCTTCAATTCTTTCTCTCAACTACTCCATTTTGGGATGGAGTGTGAGGTTGAGAAACTTGTTTTTTTATTTCTTTTTGTTTGAGGAATTTGTCAAACTCATGATTTATGAATTCACCATCTTCATCTCATTGGATGGTCTTTACGGACTTGGAAGCTTCATTCTCCACCTGGGTCATCCATTCATTAAACTTAGTAAAAGTTTCTACCTTTCATTTTCAAGAAATACACCCAAATACATCGGGAGTGGTCATCTACTAAAACAAAGAAGTAGAGTGATCTGCTGAGAGACGGGGTATTCATGGGTCCATGAAGATCCATGTGGATGAGGGATAAAGGGTTCCTAGCTCTTGTCGATGCTTCCTTTGGAATAGGAGCCCTATGTTGCTTGCCTTGAGTGCAAGCCTAGAAAACATCATTGAGTTGCCCAAGCTTGGGAAATCCTTTCACTATCTGTGATGAAGAATTTCTTGGTAAATAGGAGGTGTGGCCATATCTTTGGTGCACAAACTAAATAGTGATTCCTTGGATAGAAAACAAGATAATATATATAAGCCCTTCTCTTCAATGCCTTAGGTGATTATGTCTTTTGTATGAGGGTGGATGACTTTGACAAAGCTGTTATCAAACAACACATGTTTGTTATGATTGGAATTGCTTTTAGTGACAACAAGTTCATGCATTAGGTGGGAATAAATAACACATTTGAAAGTGATTTGCATTCTTATTGAGCATTGGTGATCTCTACTTTGCCTTTCCCTTCAATAGGTAGACTTTTGTTATTTGCAAGGTACACTTCACATATATGCTTGTCAAGTTCTTGAAACGAATATTTATCTTCACATGTGCGAGGTCTCTTCACTGTCAGAGATCCATTCGTGAGCAGAGCTAGATGTAACTAGAGCATTTTGCTTGGTAGAGATAAAGAGATCTTCGCTAGATCAATGTGACCTGTGTTGCGAAGGTTTGGATGAGTGTGTGGAACTAGAAGACTTCAAGGTTTGTTTCTTCCTATATGAGAATTTCTCCAAATGACCCGTCTTTTCACAAAAGTTACAACTATACTTCTTGGAGGAAGTAGTCGATCATGGTTTAGATCCATTGCTTGTATGATGAATAGCATTTTTTCCTTTGTTAAAAGGCCCTTTGGCCTTCATTGCAGTCTCTTGGAAGGAGGTTGACTTAGCATGCGAGTCGTGAAGAAGCACAAGACAACGAACTTCTTCCCAAGCTAGAAGTTGCCTCGATTGTACAAGGTTGTCACAAAGCTTTCATACAACCTAGGTAGTTTGTTAAGTATCTTGATGGCCATATCTTCACTGAACATTTTCCCACCACAAAGTGTTAACTTGCGTTGATAGTCTTCAAACTAAGCTTTGACTTTTGTGATTGTATCTTGCGGCCAAATAGTTAGATTATGGAACTCTTCTTCTAAAGCATAAATCCTCGAGGGTGTTTTATCTTCCTATAAGGCCATTAAAGTGTCCCATGCTTCTTTTGATGTTTTGCATGCCATGATGTGCCCTTTGGTGATTTCATCATAGGCTAGTAGAAGTTGGCCCAATGCCCTTTTATCTTTTACATTCTAGATATGCCAAGATTCTAGGTTGGTTGCTTTATTGGGTTCAGGTTCGGACCCATATACTACATCATGAAGGGGATTCATATACAAATATGCTCTCGTTACATCTTTCCAAAGATTATAGCTTTTCCAATTTAATCTTTCATCCTTGGGAATGAATATGGGTGTGAAGGAAGGTAAAAAATTGGCCATGGATGAGGTGATAGCTTCAATCTTTGGCATTAAAAAGTTTGAGTGAACTTGAACTCCTAAAGAAGTGAGTTCATATTTTGCAAGAGTAAGTGTCAAGTGTTTAAAGACACTTGTCTGCTTAGAAGTTACTTTAAAATAATTGCAAACTTTGGAAAGAAATTGAAAGGCTTGCCACCACACTAGAAATCCTTGGGGAGGGGGCAGGGCTTGGAATAGATCTATACGTTGTATACTTTGGATAAATGAGACAAGATGGTGTGCCGAGAGAGCTTCTGGGTGGGCTTAGACTAGTCTCCAAACCAGAAGTGTGCACACACACACAACACTTCTTCTCTTTATGTGTTTGATAGTACAAAAGTGGGCACTTAGTGCCAAAGGGTTGTGAGGTAAGCCCTTCTGAAATACAAATGAAATCCAACCAATATGTGAGCATTGAGATTGAAACCTTTGAGAAAGCACAAAATAATGACTTGTTGCTCAAACTCAATGAAAACACAAGTAATGCAAGATACTGTTTTCTTTGATCTAATGTTTGCTTTTGAACCATCAATTGAGAATGTGAATTATGGTAAAACCTTATCAAGGTACTCTAGCAGCTCTCTAACATTTTTAAGTTTCCAATTTGCAGTGTCAATTATTTTCATAGGTTGAAAATATGGATGCATCAGTAATTCTAACTCAAATGAGAGTTCAGTTTCCAAGATTTTCTTCCACCTTCTTTAGTCATATGGTAACACTAGATATTGTCGAGATATTTGATATGAAATAGAAAGAAAACGAATGTCATCTTTCATCTTGCATAGAAAACTTGTGCTTGTTAACTAATTAGGAGACTTCCAATCTAACAAAGACATGCAAGCAGCAGGCCAGTGTACAAGATTTCCATATGCATTCCTTGCTCAGGGAAGCTGATAAAATAGACAAATAATTGAACGTTATTATAAAATGTAACACATTTGTCTGCATAGTCATCATGAAGAACTTTAAATGTTCCTGTTAAACATCACCCTTGAACATTGGAAGGAAAAATATCTACAATACAAAAACAGATATCTTGTAAAACAAAAACAACTGAAAATGATTAAAGAGCATTCTTAAACTTCACTTATAGCATGACCCGAAATGCAGATGATTTTTTAGCATTGTACAGACTCTAACCCTTGCAAACCAGCCATGTCTTCTTACTTTGAATATGAGAATATGACCTTTCGAATCATTTTTTGTATCATCTCTTCAGCTAGCTTCATTTTATGGGCGCCTCTACAAATAGGAATCATAGTCACACAATCCTTTATCTGCACAGAAAGAGGTTTCCATAAGGAATCCTCTTTTCAAGTTTGAACCTCACATGAGGCTACACGATTAGAAGGATGATGACAAGTAGAAGCCATTTGAACACTCACAAAAACAATAGAGAAAGCTCA
Source organism: Ceratopteris richardii (assembly GCA_020310875.1). NCBI lineage: Eukaryota > Viridiplantae > Streptophyta > Polypodiopsida > Polypodiales > Pteridaceae > Ceratopteris > Ceratopteris richardii. Next base: position 110,995,014 of record CM035439.1, on the reverse strand, counting down.
AAGCGGGAAACCGAGACTCACAAAGTTCACAAGTATTTATAGATAGAAATACTTGATGTACACGTGGAAAAACCAAGACTCACAAACTCTTGATTTGATGTATCAAGTTTGTTTGAAAAGGCTTTGTGAGCCCAATAATATTTGGTATCTTCAAAAATCTTTTCTCTCTTGGGAAATGTAAACATTTGCATTGTAGGGTGTGCAACAATATCCATTTTTGTATGAAAACAAAAAATTCTACACAGAATACAAGAAATTTGATCGCCCTCGCAGTGGTTTTAGAGAATATCTACAAAAAAAAGCCTTGCTTTGTACGATTAAAAGAGACAAGAATGTTATACTCTTGTACATATGGAAAGCCCCTATTTTTTTATTTCCTTTATTTGTAACTAGCAAATGACCCCTTTTCGGCCGTTTTTCACCCTAATGATCTAGGTTGTCTTCGTTGCTGATTGTAAACCCCTCCTCTTTGCTAGTGTTTTGGCCTTCTTGGAACTCCTCTAGGTTGTTTTCTTTGGTAGTCTCCAAGGTTATACCATCGTTGTCTACATAACGATCTCCTCCTAGAAAGTCCAACTCATTGATCTCCTTTTCTATGTTGCAATACAATTTATTCAATAGAGCCACAACCTTTATTTTCCTCTCACTGGCCCCTAGAGGGCTTCTTTTTCTTCTACGTCTAACTTTTGTGAACCCATCTGATTCTATCTCAGAGTTCCTAGCATCTTTCTCTTCCTCAATGATGGTTGGATGCACTTGTGCCCTAGAATTAACCTGATCTTCTTTGTCGGCTTCTTGGTTTTGTTTATTTTTAGAGGTTTGTTGTTTCTGTGGGTACTCTTTAATCCTATGTCCTTGAAAGTCACTGTGAAAGCATGCATTTGGCAAATTTTTGTAAGTGATATCCTGCTCCCAAACTTCACCTTCCCCTAAGCCTATGGAAATCTTCGAGGGGAGAGCTTTGTTAAGATCCATCTCCGCATAGATTTGTCGGTGCCATTGCACGTTCAAGGAATACTTGGCACCTCCACAGATGAAACCCCCCACATCCTCCCTAGAGACTAACGGTCGAACAATTGGAGCTACAATAGGGTCCCATGGGCACTAGTCCCATTCAATATTTTGTATGCTTTTGTGTGTGTGCTTCTTTGGGTTAATTACTATGCAAAAAGAGCATTTTGTCTTATTCTAGACAAAGCTATTGTAATCTTTTATTCTCATCAAGACAGAGAGGCTTTTGGGGCAATTGCCTTTCTTCTTCTTCTCCAGTGTTCTTCTACAAACACTCAAAACCATTTCAACCAAAGAATCCCCCAACACAATAAGAGACAAATATTGATAGAATAATAATCTCGTATTGATAGGAGTAAGATGATGGAATCCCATCACATAACTCATGTCCACCTCACATGCCCATTCATCATCTTCCCTTGATAAAATTGTCGCTATATATTGGCATGATTTTATGTAAATCGAGGTATATGTACGTACACCTCATGACCTGTCTAACTTATCCTTATTTGTTCCATAATGTAATTATATGTCTTTTTATCGATTTCCTAGCATTTATTTGAGGACTAAGTTTATATGGAACTCAAGAATTGACATAGAGTCATGTTCAATTTCTCTTATTTCAATTTATGATATGGCATTCATTAAAAAACGCTTCCATCAACATCTGTTTAGGATTATGATGCATCTGTTAAGATGCATCACAATCCTAAACACGTTTACCTCCATGATGCATAAATTCCACCTAGGCTTCCTTTTTGTTTGTTGCATTATGATCATATGCATTCGGCTGTCATTCTTTGTTCATATAATTCGCTATCTATCCTCGAATCGTAGCAAGATAAGTGATCACAACATTGATTGAGCATATCATGATTCTTTTCTGAGCGTGTATCTTCTTTTTAGTCGAGTAAAACCGTGTTACTATATTCTAAGCAGAAATAACAATGTTTCATTTACTTGAACTTGGTGAAAGACTATGATATGCCTCGACTCAACCAATTACTATTCATCCACTTTCCATGCACTGAATATAGCGAATCATCCATTGCTAGCATAGTATAGCGAAACACGATAAGCCTCTGACCAACCATATTTGTCCATCTCTGTAAAATCGCCCTTTGCTGAGTATAGAGCAAGGACTCTGTTTTTCCACTTCTGGTACGAGAGGAACTTAAATATATCATGAATATGATTGGTGTCATAAGGGGCAAGGACCATCTTCATTTTACAAGCTGTGGACACAGATTTAAGACTCCGTATACAATTATACATGAAATCCTTACTGGAACTACAGAAGGTTTTTTGGTTTCTATTTATCCATATAAACCAGAGAATAAGGGATCTAATAATTTTCCATAAGCCAATGTCGAGACCACCCGATTCACCGAGGAGGATGGCGAGACCACCCGATTCACCGAGGAGGATGTTCTTAAAGGTGAGGGGGGAGAGACCATGACTGGTGCAATAGCAATTAATACACCTCCAAAATCTCTTAACAACATAACAATATATGAAAGTAACACTCAGAGAGACGAATCTGGAGCAGAGGAGATGGAGTTCTGTGTGTATTCTTATCGACAAGAGGAATACACTAGCCAGACTAGGAGCACGAAATGACGAGGACCGACAGCGGAAAGGTAGGGGCATGGAGGCATAGCTAATTGGATCAATGCAAAGGAAAGGCACACAGTCTGTGACGTACGTGGTAGAGTCAAGGTGGAAAGATGAAGTAACGAGGATCTGCTGCAAAAGGGGCACATGTGAAAAAGAGTGTAGGTGTGGCCGTGGATGTCTGTCTACGCTGACCTGTGCCGGTGGGATAATTCGATTGCAGGAGCCCACGGATTAGAAATTAGAGCAGGGCGCAGGATGAATTGAGAATCTGCACTTGTCGTTACTGCCGCTGCGCTTCCGTTAACTTGCCGACAATGCAGTGCCTGGAGAGGTTCAGCCTGCAGAGCTACAGCAGCGTTCACAATTAAACATACACATTCATCTTCTATTAAATCCTCAAGTGAACTCTCCCGCCGACGAACCTGCTTGGATCGCCATGTTCTGTACGTTGTCTCCGTTCTGGAGTGGATTCATTTGATGCGCAGAAGGCTCAACTCCGACACTGCTCCCACTAATATATCGAGACAGCCAGGAGTGAAGACGACGCCGCGACATCCATCGCGATTGAATGATTATATCCATCGCGATTGACTCATTGTATCCATCACGATTGACTGCGGAGACGACGGAGTCGCAAGGTCTTTAGGCTCGTCGCGAGGTGGGGGGTAAGTCGCCACTGACGAAGGCTCCATCGCAGATCCTGCGGGTGGCTTCCAAAGCAGGAGCCTGTGTCAATCGTGCCAGAGAAAGTAGCCATTGCGACGTGGCTGCGATGGACAGGGGTACTCTCGTCAATCGTATTGAACTGTTTGTCGATCCACTGCTAGGATGACGTGGCTGCGATGGACAGAGATAGGATTTATTTTTAATTGATCCACTGCTACAATGACGTGGCTGCGATGGACAGAGATAGGATTTATTTTTAATTAATCTAGAATCTTATTATATTTGCGATAGGATTTATTTTTAATTAATCTGCGAGATATATATATATTATTAGCATTCCACAGGGAGCAAACCAAGGGGCTGCCCTTAGGAAGAAATATAAGGGGGGAGGAGATAATATCCCACAACTCATGACTATTTCAGTTTTTGTGGCCTTTGACATGGAAGGGGTGAATGATCCTCTTAATGAGACAAGCCCAAAAGTCAGAGCTCTCAGATGCCCTCGTTATCCATTTGGCTGCCAGTTGGGTAGTCATGTGGGAGGGACAAGTAAGACCTTATGATGTTTATTGAAAACATCTTGTAAATCCCCCTGTCTCTGGGTTCTGTATTTTTTTGTTCCTTTAAGTTATCTTTTCTCTGTTGTCTCATAAAAAAATTGCCCATTGCTGAGTTTAAACACATAGAATAGTATATCCGAACATAATACTCTGGCCGAACAATAAAAATTAATAAATTTCTGAGGCATGATACATACAATAGTATCTTTGATAAAACTAAGACCGGTAGAAAAGGTGACATGTTGCACCGCTAGCGCTCTTCGTGATCTCATACTTATTATAATGGTCGCAGCTCTATTCTGAGAAATCATCAAACAACAGAAATGGAAGAACAGACGAAAGAAGACAAGAAGTGTCAGCGAGTTCAAGCCCTTGCGGAAGACATTCTATGAAATCATCAGACGACCGAAAAAGAAGAACAGACGAAAGAAGACGAGAAGTGTCAGCTAGTTCAAGCCCTTGCGGAAGCACTAGATGCTCGAAAGTTGTATGAAATCTTTCTTATGTATGTTCGTGTATGATGTGACTGTCTCTTGAAGGCCTGATGTAGTTCTATACCTTAAATAAGAATTTAGAGTTTAGCAAGTGTGCTTTTAAAATTTTCAGTAATATTTCCGAATTAATTATCTATATATGTAGTATTCTCTATCTTTTTCTTTATATTAGGCCTGGATGTGTTTGCAGGGTATGCAAGTAGCCTTTGTTTTTCTTCTTGTTTAGGCTCTGGAACATCGTATCCGTTAATTTATCAAGTTTATACCAACGACCTTGGATTTGCGGACACGGATTTTATATCTCTAATTTCCTCCCAAGTCCTAATTTTCTAGATCAAATGCCAGAACACATTTGTAATTTTTTAGTCTTTTCAATTCTAATTTTATACTTGATTATCTGATAGCCTTGCGCATACTTCTACTCGGAATCACCAAGATTGGAATGCTGATTAAGAATGTTAAAGTTACAATTATGAGCTCCTTATTTCCTTACAAGGAACAAATTCGCTGCAGGATTGATGCCTTCATGAACACTTCTTGTTATGGCCCCAAAGATGTTATTAAAGAATATGTTTCATTTGTTTCTCGTGCCATAGTCAAGAAATGTAGTACATAAATGTGAAATTACGTTGATAAGATAATAATGTTAAAAGAACAAAAGTATTCGGGAGAATTGAATCCGAGTGGGGAGATATATGGCAGTTGAAAGAGCGAATGTACCAATATTTACTACAGGGCTTGCTACTTCGTCATCGTCCACACACCAAAGTGGTTGGAGAAGACAAGCGCCATCACGAAGACGAATCATGTTGCAGAAAGAACCATGAAAAAGGGCTTAGCAACAGATCTTGACAAGGGCAAAGGTAGTGACTTGTGGGGATTTGACACTTCCGTCTTTTGATATAATGAAAAGAACGATAGAATAGAATAAGGAAGTCAAGAAACTCAAGCTAATAGAAGCTTAATAGAAGCTTGGGCCAACTACCATGTGCTTAATGCAATGGTTTTTTTTTAATAAAAGGAAGTTCGGCCTTGGCCTATTCTCCCGGACTTTAATTAAAATAAAGAAAAAAAGTTACAAGTGAATAGAACTAGTGCTCTTGGACCTCTCAAATCCCACAAAGCAGGGGAGGAGAACGGCAAGCTTGAGGGCATTAGAAATGAGGCGGACAAATAACAAGTTGAAATTCAAGTGGGTCCCACATGAGGGAGACGTAATGCACTGGCTTTTGGAATGGAATGGAATTGTCAAGTAATGGCGATAAGAAGAACGTCATCTCTACGAGTGTCGTTATTGTGCATAGTACGTCACATCGGACAAGAACAACCCGACATATGTTAAAAATATCATAGCACTTGATTCTTCCATAGCCGAGTGACTATCGTCGTAGGTGTCGTGGGTGCCATCAGCTGCTCCTCTCTCTCTCTCTGGCTTCTTCTAATCAAGTTTGCTTCACTAATCCTAACCATTGTCGGCCTCATGGTTGCTATGCTTGGCAATGATGCCACCAAAGGTTCTTGTTAAATCCAACGAAATATTGACACTCCAAGACGATACAAAGAAAACGTGCCTACTCGGAAAAATCTTCTGCCTCCGCCCCCTCATTGACTCTATCACACATGCATTGGCCATATAAAGAGTGGTTCTAAAGAGGAATTATTGTTTCGAAGTCTCAATTTTTTCGTTCTAGCCAAGTATTGTTAGTTTCAAAA
>CM035439.1:110921453-110983953 GCA_020310875.1 Ceratopteris richardii | reverse complement strand
TACCAACCAGTCCGAATTGTTACTAGGAAGAGATTGCTATCCACCAGTTCATCATTAATACCTGTTGGTTTTTCGCTCATTGTCGTCCTGGACACTTGGTCTACCATGTAGTGCTCTTTTCTTGGCTTAATATGAATATCAAAATTAAATTCTTGAAATAGGAGTAACCATCTCCAAATTCTTCCAGCTACTCTAGGTTTGTTTATCAAATACTTCAAGGGTTGATGATCAGAGATAACAATGAAATGTACACCAAGGAGATAATGTCGGAACTTCTGAAGAGCAAATACGATAGCCAAACCTTCTCTTTCTGTCGTACTGTAATTCCTTTCAGCTTGGTTGAGTAGTCTGCTGGCATAAGACATAGGTCTATCAACCTTATGTGATGATGGTTGAGCTAGAACTGCACCAACAGCATGAAGACTAGCATCTGTATGCACATGAAATTCCAATGACCAATTAGGAACACTTAAAAGTGGGGCAGTACATAGCCTCAATTTTAGTTCAAAAAATGCTTTGTCAGCTTCAGCACTCCATGAGAAAGGGACCTTTTTATTGGTAAGCCTTGACAAGGGCTTAACAATTTCTGAATACATCCGAATGAATCTTCTGTGATATCCTGCATGGCCCAAGAAACTTTGCACTTCTTTTGGGCTTTGTGGAATTGGCATGGAAAGAATAGCCGTAACCTTTGCAGGGTCCGCGGTTATACCTTCAGCCGATACTCTATGACCAAGAAGAGTGCCCTTAGTGACCAAAAAGTGACATTTATGAGGATTCAATTTCAAACCTGTTTTAAGACATTGCTCAAAAATTTCTTTTAGATTTTCCAAATGGTCATGGAAATCTTGAACTGCTGCTCTTTTATCTGTACCTAAAAATACTGAAAAGTCATCCATGAAAATGCGTAGAAAGGTTGTTAACCATTTGCCCAATATGAAATACATCGTTCTATTAAATGAAGCTGGTGCATTCTTCAAACCAAAAGCCATGCGAGTATAGACATAAGTGCCCCAGGGAGTAACAAAGGCTGTTTTGTCCCTATCATCAAGATGGATCACTATCTGATTGTAGCCACTAAAACCACCCAAGAAACTATACAAAGTGTGACCAGCTACTTTCTCAAGTACTTGCTCTGTGAAGGGCTGAGGAAATCCATCTTGAACAGTCACTTTATTCAAAGCACGGAAATCAACACATACTCTTATTTTGCCACTATTTTTCTTGGGAAGAAAGCCACCTGGAATGTTCTACTGGAACAATTATACCTGCTTCTTCTAGTTTTGTAATCTCTGCTTTTACCGCCTCTACATACTTCGGATTGAGTCGATATGGTCTACTTCTTGCAGGCGTGGCTCCCTCAACTAAGGGTATCCGATGCAACCCAAGCTCTTCTGGTATCCCTGTTAGATCTTTGTAGGACCATGCAAAGACACTTTTATAGGCAAAAAGCAAAGAAGTTACCTTCTGTAGTAAAGGAGGATAATGCCACAACCAGGATGCTAAGTGGACTACTTGAGGGTTCTCTTCATCCCCTAAATTTAATTCTTGAACCAATGTTTCAGGACTGGTCTTGTTTGAGAAATCATCTCCACTATATGCAGGAGTGGATTTTAATTTATATTCTACAACATCTTCTTCTATCCATCCTTGAGGTATATCTGCAAAAGGAAGGTCTTCTCTACTCTTAGGTTCATAACCTTCCACCTCCGATACTTTTATCTTGGTTCCCTCTTCAAAGCTTGTATTTTCCTGCAATTGCTCATTCTCCAACACCTTGTGATCTTCTTTGCCCTTTCCTGTAATTACCTTATCTGCAACTTCTTCCTCAATTTCATTGATCTTTACTGTGCAACACTCTGCACTTCCCATCATCCAATTTAACAATGTATCATCTTCTTGGGGTAGAGAGGGCATTACATGAGTGTCCAGAGTATATCCAGTAGTTTTTCTTGAGTCAAATCCTTCCTCCAAATGTAGTTGCAGTTGGATATTGGTACTTGTTGAAATCCATAGTTTATTTTTCCCCCAATCTTGCAAAGCTTTTGCTTGTCTCAGCCAAGGTCTTCCCAGGAGTAAAGGGTAAGAAGTCTCCTGTGGAAGTGTAATAACAAAAAAATCTAGAACAAAGTGACAGCCCTATACTACCATGAGTACCTTTTCAATAATGCCAAGTGGTGCAACCCGATGTTGATCTGCTAATGTAACCGTGAATGGTGCCAACTTGGTGGGGTTCAATTTCAATTTCTTCATTGTAAAATCTGGCATCAGATTGATACTAGAGCCTCCATCTATGATCACACCTGTGAGAGCTTCATCCTTTATACAAACAAATAATCTTGAGCTTTGGTAGTCTGCTAAAGGTGCAGGGGGAAAATCAACCATGAAACCATCTATACTAGGTGATTGGACCAAGTGAGCAGAGTGTATAATCTTTAGTAAGTCACTTCTTATTTTTGAATCCATTTTGATAAGTTCGTATAGACTAACCTTATGATGTATACCTTTCAAGATCTGCTCAATGTCTACCTTATGAGTGTCTTCTTGTAGACTGGTTGGTTGGCCCTTTAGAGAAATAGCCATCTTATCATAAGCTCCTTCAATTTCTACTTGGTCCTTCCATCGAGACTTCTTTTCCTCCTCTTTATCCTGAAATCCTTGGTGTTCATCTCTATGGGTTGCAGCTGCTTGCCTAGCTCTAGTCATCATGGGCATTGCAGAGGATGAAACGGCATAAGGCTGAGTGGTTTTCCCTTCTTCATGTGGAGAGACTGCAATCATGTGGATTGGAGCAGGACGACCTCTTGGGCAATCTTTGGTATAATGATCCTTGGCCTCTGGACAATGTTGACAAGGAGGTGCATCTTCTAGGAGGGAACACCTATTTTGCATGTGGCCATACTCACCACAACGATAGCACATCAAAGGTCTATTGTATCTAGGCTTTGCAGGCCGATTCTCCTCTCTACTAGATGTATTTGAAGTACTAGCATAATATGAATCCAAATTTTGAGGGTTACCTCTCTGCTATGTACCCTTGAGGTAGTAGCAATCTGTGGCTTCATGACCATCCTTTCCACAAAATTGACAGCTTACCTTAATAGGGCAATTAGCATTGGAATGTCCATTGTTGTTACAGATTGTACACCAAATTTATCTCCTTATATCCTGAGTGGTCTTCAAATCTTCTAACTCCCGGCGAAGTTGAGCTACTTCATCATCAGTGCGACGCAATGGTGGCAAGACCTTCTCTTCTTGTTGATTTTGTTGCATTTTCAATGCTTCCAGTTCCTTCCTCAGTTGCCCAATAGGATCCAGGTCTGCAGCATAATTTCTTTGTGTATCCTCTTCAAAATGTTGCCTTGCTTCTTCTATGTGTGATGCCGCTGCAACAAAATCATTGAGGGTTGCATCCAATCTAAGAGACTTACGAAGCTTCTGCTGAGATGACCTGGGCAGAGCCTTTTCTATCCACTTTTTAACCAAAAAGGCACCAGGAGCATGTGGCAGACGTGCAACAAGTGCTTTTGTTCTAGTGTGAAGTTCATGAAAGGATTCAGGTGATCTTAGCTTCAAGTTCTCTAGCTGATCTAGAGCTCTTTCCGAGGAATCACTTGGTCGGAATGTCTGTGAGAACGCCGCCTTCAGAGCCTCCCATGTAGTGAAATGGCCATCTGCATATTGACTATACCATTTATCTGCAAGACCCTCCAATGTGGATGGAAAGAGTGCCAGCATTGCATCCTCTCTATTCTGTAGACCTCATCCACGGCATAAAGAGATGAATCCTCTCACATGATCATCAGCATCCTCATAAGCTTGTCCCTTGAATGTAGGGAATTTGATGTTTAATCTAGAGAGTAAATGAGAGAGATCCTCCATTTGTACTGGTGTTTCTTCGGACGTATCTGAGTAGAAGTCTAAGGTTCTCCTATACCTCTCTTTTGACAATGGTGTCGCACCCAAATCAATAGATAAATTTAGGGAGGGCAGAGGGGAGATAGACTCACTAGTCGTGGTTATGGCTAACTTGTTAAGGCTCCTCTGAACACGAAGAGACTCCTTATCTGCTCGTGTATGGGTCATGTACCTACTTGCAATGTAATAGGGCAAAAATACCTCTCACAGAAATGCAAAGGTCCCACCGGGCATGCCAAACTGTAGAGGAGGTACTGGGGTGTCCACCTTTATCAAGAATAGAGTTTAAATACGTCCAGTACGTCGTCTACTCAAGGGGGGTTCTCTTTAGGGAAGTATACCCTTTAACATTTCTGTGAGCAGGCAGAGGTAAATAATCGCACAGAGTTGTAGATACTCCAGAAAACATCAAGAACAAATGATCAAGGAAAACCCTCCACTTCTTGATTCAAATAAGATGATTACAAGATTGGTCAAAGAAATGCTCAAAGACTAATGCTCAGAGCTTCATGGCACTCTATGTAGACAAACACAGATCAATACTAGTGGAGGAGAATTCTTCTAGAAAATAGGGCTTACAATATACTTGCCCTAAAAAAAATCCAAGCCACTCTCTTACACTATGGTGCTGTTAGCCCTCCACTGGGAAGCCCACGCTCTGTATCCACACTACAGAGTGGCTCCTACAGTAGGCTTCGAAACACAAAGTGCAAGAGAGGACTTCTGCACGTACATACACGTATCTGAACCAATGTAACTCCCAAAAATTGTAACCTTAATGAGCACAAATCCATTGTTTTTCTAAGCCCCAATAGGCCAAGAGGGCCTTGCCGATTCTTCACGTCCATTGATCACGCGCCGTTCAATCACCCAAAATTGAAGGGGTAGGTCAAATATTCCACTTGATTTGAATTGGATCCTCAAAAAATAGGTAGTCGCCATGAATGGTTGGTGGCAATAGTCTTTTCTCTGCTTCCACTTTTTACCCTGCACACTTTTATCACATACCCTTTTGTATTCAAATTGAGATCCTTACTTTGTGTTGCCGGTGATTTAGAAACACCCCTTGAGTGTGAGAAAGGGAGGGTAGATATTGATTGTAACTTCACCAATCTCTGAGCCCCAAGAAATACCTTAATTGGAAAACGCATCTCGCACCAGAATCACAAACCCTAATTCTAAGAACAATCTCAGCTTGAGGATTCAACTTGTAAGGCCTATTCTAGAAAAATGGGAATTACACACGATTTTGAGACAATTCTTTGTGTCCCAATGTTTTGGTTTTTGGCTCATTCACACACCACAACATGTTATTATCTCTTGATTGGAGTACATTAAAGTGACACTTTAATATTAAGGATAATTGTATTATAAATGGGGTATCAAGGTTGGGCTCAAACTTAAGAAGTTAAGATAATAAGTAATATAATTGCGACTTGAAAAAATCCCAAATATCATGAATAGGCCTTTTGTGAAGTTTGTAAAGCTCCCCTTTGTTAGATGAACGTTGCGATTGGCAGCATGAAGGATGTGAGAGGGCAACTTGCAAGGATTGGCAAAAATAACTCTATCTCCACCTACTCCCAGGCTTCTCACCAATCAAGCTCTGACTTGCTTGCAACATCGAATCCAGCACCAAGAGCTGAAAAGAGAACCAAAAAGTGGTACATTGCAGTTGCACTTCACAGCATAGAATGGATGAACCCAAGGCAATGAAAGCTTCCAAGTTCTTCACAGACGAAGCACCACACCTACATTCATGACAGAGAAAGCATCCTCCCTCCTTGTGCTATCTATATGCTTCTTTATCAAATTATCCGAGTCCACTGGCTTTGAACCAACCATCATTGGATCCATTGCTGACTCAACATGTTGCAATGTGTGGGTGTGCATGTGTGAATGTGTAGGCGTGCGTGTATGTATGTGGATGTGTGTGTGATTGTGTGGGTGTGTGTGTGTGATTGTGTGGGTGTGTGTGTGTGATTGTGTGGGTGTGTGTGTATATGTATGGGTGTGTGTGTATATGAGTGTGCGTATGTGTGTATGTATGTGTGTATGTATGTGTGAGTGTGCGTCTGTGTGTATGAGAGAGTGTGTGTGTGAGTGTGCGGGCATGTGCATGTGTATGTGTGAGTGTGCGTGTGTGAGTATGCAAGTGTGTGTATGTGTATGTGTGAGTGTGCACGTGTGAGCATGAGAGAGAGATAGAGAGTGAGGGGGTGGAGTGTGTGGGAGTGAGCGGGGACGGGGGGTGCGGGAGGCAGCGGGGTGAGGGGGCGGGAGTGGGCGGGGGGCAGCGGGACTGTGAGGGGCGGGGGGCAGCGGGGTGAGGGGGCGGGAGTGGGCGGGGGTTGGCAGAGGTGAGGCGTGAGGGGGGGGGTTTGTGGGATGGGGCGGGGTGAGGCGGGGTGGGGCGGGGAGGTTGGCGGAAGTGGGCGGGGCGAAGTGGGGCGGAGAGAAGCGGGGGCTGCGGGCGGGGAGAGGCGGGGGCTGCGGGCGGGGAGAGGCGGGGGCTGCGGGCGGGGAGAGGTGGGGGCTGCGGGCGGGGTGAGGCGGGGTGGGGCGGGGAGGTTGGCGGAAGTGGGCGGGGCGGAGTGGGGCGGAAAGAGGTGGGGGCTGTGGGCGAGGAGAGGCGGGGGGCTGCGGGAGGGGTGAGCAAGGGGTCAGTGGGAGTGGCGGGGGAGGAGAGAGAAGGAGGGGAGGGGGAGAGAGAGAGAGAGAGAGAGAGAGAGAGAGAGAGAGAGAGAGAGAGAGAGAGAGAGAGAGAGAGAGAGAGAGAGAGAGAGAGAGAGAGAGAGAGAGAGAGAGAGAGAGAGAGAGAGACGAGAGGAGAGAGAGAGAGAGAGAGAGAGAGAGAGAGAGAGAGAGAGAGAGAGAGAGAGAGAGAGAGAGAGAGAGAGAGAGAGAGAGAGAGAGAGAGGGAGACAGAGAGAGAGAGAGGGAGAAGTCACGCGGGTAGCGGGGAGAGAGAGAGAGAGAGAGAGAGAGAGAGAGAGAGAGAGAGAGAGAGAGAGAGAGAGAGAGAGAGAGAGAGAGAGAGAGAGAGAGAGAGAGAGAGAGAGAGAGAGAGAGAGAGAGAGACAGAGTGAGAGAGAGAGAAAGGAAGAGGGAAAGAGGGGACGAAAGAGAGAGAGAGAGAGAGAGAGAGAGAGAGAGAGAGAGAGAGAGAGAGAGAGAGAGAGAGAGAGAGAGAGAGAGAGAGAGAGAGAGAGAGAGAGAGAGAGAGAGAGAGAGAGAGAGAGAGAGAGAGAAAGAGAGAGAGAGAGAGAGAGAGAAAGAGAGAAAAAGGGGACGGGAGAGGGAGAAAGAGAGAGAGAGAGAAAGAGAGAGAGAGGAAGAGAGAGAGAGAGTAGTAAAACAAATCAACCAAGGTGGCACTGAAAGTGAAAGCAATGATTGCCCAGAACTCAAATATGTCCGTGTAATGGAACGGATCACTCCAATCTTTGGAAAATGGTCAAAATGTGGCAGACCCGTTCAGGGCCCCAGATTCGAACCCGACACCTATGGAAAGTCAAGCTCTCATGGTAACCGTTGAGTCATGGCCGTATGATGCTCATCAACTTTACCAAGTCGTGCTTAACAATGTTCTACTCTCGAACCCAAATCAGATTGGTGTGAGAAAAGGAGGGGATGGTGTATGTCAGCACTACATACCTCTTCTACAAGGATTAAGCAAATGGAAGTAGGAAGGTCAAGTTTGTGGAGTACGTGAAAGACAAGGAAAGAAACATCTCTAAAACTAAAGTCATTGCTTAAGGAGTAGAAAATCGTTTCTTTTACTTTTTAACTTGATTTTCATTTTCTTTAAAGATAAAAAATGATAAAGACATTGGAAAAATGTTGAAAAGTGGTCTAAAAAAACAAAATTAAATCCAAAGAAGGAAAATATATGACAGTAGGTTGAGAGATATGAAAGAAGGCAATGCAAAAGTGTGCTATTGTGAAGAAAACAAAGGTCAAAATTCTATGGAGGCATTTGTGAATTTTGCATAGTCCAAACTTTTCGAAAATTGTAAGTTATCTCTTACTTCGCTAATGAAATATTAAAATGATAACTTTTTGGAATTATTATATAAATTCGTGAATTTTTTTATCAAATCGTGACTTTTTCGAAAAAATCATGACTTTCTCATTTCTTAAGAAAGTTCATTACTTTCTGCAGAAAGTCATGACTTTTTAAAAAATTATGATTTTCTTACTCTTTTTGAAAAGCAAGGTTTTCATTTTTTTAGAAAGAAATCATGATTTTTGGACTTTTTGAAGAAACTCATAAGGCTTTGAAAAACTCATGATTTTTTTATGTTTTAAAAAATATAACTTCTTCATTTTTTGAGAAAAACGTGACTTTTTGAATTTGAGAAGAGAATCACGTTTTTTTCTTTTTTGAAAAAATCAATAATTTAGGATTTTTTAACATTATGTACTTTTTGAAAAATCACAACTTTCTCGTTCATTAAAAAAATTATGAATTTTAACTTATTAAAGAAAATAACGACTTTTTGAAAAAATTACAACTTTTGGATTTTTGAAGAAAATCAAGATTTTGAGAAAAAAGTTCAAGACTTTGAAGAAAATTGTGGTATCATAAAATTAGATACACAATCACAACTTTGTAAAAAAACAATCAAAACCTAAGTTTTTTTCAAAATAAAAATATTTTTCTTTTGGAATTTACCTCGAAAAATAAAACTTATTTTTGGAAAGATTTAACGAAACTAAGAGGTTGAAATATCATACCAGAATTAAACCCTACTATCCCTCAAGATCAAGAAAGAAAAAAAGGAACTCCTTTGGAAAAAGCATGACCTCATAGGGAACTTAAAAGCATGATGCAAGGAGAAGGTTCAAATTAGGGGGACTATAGAAACACCTTGAAATATGAATTTACAATTGGATTTGGGGTGTACATTTGTTGGGTATGTGTAAAAGTGGAAGACACATACAAGAAGCACATACAAGAAGCACACACAAGGAGCACAACTGCAATAGGACATGTCGAGAAGAAAAATAGTTTGAATAGGTCTCTCTATTGATGATATACAAAATTGAAGTAGGATTTGAATATATCTTTAAGTACAAAGTACCACCACATATGAGTGTATCATGTGTGAAGTAACGTGCTAAAAAAATGTCTAGCTAGCACTAGAGTAAAAGGTTCCTATGTATAAGGAAAAGGTTGACCTCAAACCTATTGCAGTAATACATACATTTAACAAAGCCCCTAGAGTGAATGATGTGAACACATACAACGAGTGATAGATAAACCCCTAGTATGAAATAATCCTAAAGCTTTGAAAAAAACTTCAAACTACTCCCATGGAAGAGCTTTTATGAATATGTGTACCTAATTATCTTGTGCAGGCACATACACCAAATTAATATCATCTCCATGAGGGTGCTCTCTCACTTTGTGATAAGGCTTCTCAATATGTTTGTCCCATGCATAATGGATTTTACACAATAAACAATGCACTCTGACTATTAGTGATAATATGTGTAGCACCATCAATTTCCATGCGAAGATCCATCAATAGGCTTGCCATATACACTCCACTATAGCTTTAGAAAATCCATGTACAAGGCTCCACAACTTGATGCCCAAGGAAAAAACAATTACCACTTGTGGACATGTGAGTATCATAACAACCAGCCCAATCAATGTCTATAAAAGCGTACAAGCATGGCTGAATATCTCTATCACAAAAGAGTCCTAATCTCAATGTGCCTTTGATATATCGAAACACACATTTCCCTGCTTGTCAATGCATAGTGCCATGCCTGTGCATGAATTGACTTAACTCAAAAACTACATACTCTATATACAACCTAGTCTTGCATGCGCATATAAGAAATCTCAGAGCTCATTGAGAAAGGGAAGGGTCAAATGCATCACTCAAGTCCTCAACTAAGAACCTAAATCCTTTCTCCATTGGTATTAAAACTAGCTTGTCATCTTCCAAGTTAAAATGCACAAATAGTTTTGCAACATACTTTGCTTGAATGTTGAGATCATAGCTCAAAAGAACAACATAAGTGACATCAAAAGTATGCTACAAATCATCCATAAGGACATCAATTTTTGCATCATAGGACCTAGTCAAAACTATGCCATCAACATAAAGAAAAAGCATTGTTAAATGAGCCCCATTTTTGTGTACATAGATTGTGCTTTCAATTGGACAAAATTTGAAGCAAAGAGCAATCAAGTGCTTATCAATTTTGTCATACCATGCACAAGGAGTTTTCCTAAGACCGAACAAGGCTTTATGCAACTCACAAGCCTAATGCTCTTGCCCTTTCATGGAAAATTTAGTAGATTGATTCACATAAAAATCTTCTTCCAAATCACCATTCAAGGAAGGTTTTTTTAATGTCCAATTAATATACTTTCCAACCTCATTGGGCAATCAATGCAATCACGGTATGAATGGTAGTCATGCGTGAAGTAGCTGTAGAAGTTTACTCATAGTCAATGCCATATTTTTGTACATATCGTTTGGTGAACAATATAGCCTTGTGGTAAAACAACACCTATTCGTGGACCACTAGCATTAGTAACAACATGAAATGGTTGTGAGAAATCAGGTAACTATAAAATTAGTGCAGTTGAAAGTGCATGTTTGAGTTTTTCAAAGGATTGATGGGTAAGTCCCCATGCAAATTGTACTTTATTTTTCAATAACAAGGTAAGTGGTAATGCTAAGTAAGAAACATTACAAATAAACTTCCTATAAAAACTAGCCAACCCAAGAAAATAATGAACATCATTGACTGATTGCGGTGTAGGCCATTCTACTATAACTTTAATCTTTTTTTGGATCCACCTGCACACCTTCACTTGAAATAATATGTCCTAGATATTCTAGCTTACGTTGAAAGAAGTAACTCATTTCAAGATTATCATAAAGTGTGTTCTCTCGTTACAAATGAAAAACTTTTTTAGGATGCTTCTCATGCTCACTATCATTCTTATTGTAATCAAGTATGTCATCAAAGAATTCAAGAACAAAAGCTTGATAATCAAGAAAAAGATTGTTCACCATTCATGCAGATGTAACAGGAGCATTTGTAAATCCAAAAGGCATTACCATAAATCCATAATGGCTAGTTTGAATGTCTCTATCTACTTATCTATGTTCATTTCTCTTAGCCCATTTGGATGCATTTATTAGTGAATTTGGTTAGTTGGAGAGTGTTCTATTCAATGGGGATGTAGAAATCTACCAATTAGTTGTGAAATCTTCTTCAAGTCATTCATGAATATAAGGGCCTTGCATGAGGAGTCTTCTAGGAGGTGGATTTGCTTGAAGACTATTTTACTTCCCTTAGGTGTGTGTGAGAAGAGCTTGATGTGTCTTTTCTCTTATTGTTTAGGACTTCTCTAAGAATGGCTAGATTGAACTATCTTTTGGTAGGTGTATTTCTAGTTTATTACTTAGTTTCTTATGTATCCATTTAGATGCCAATTGTTTGATGTCATGTAATTTTTTCTTAATTTTCTTGCATGCTCCAACATGCATCATCAAAAGGCAATTTTTGGTAATGTGATTTTTAGTTCTTCATTGTATGTTGTATTTGATTCCATTCTTTTGGGAAGCTAGTTTCTCTCCAAGGAACATACCAACTATGCTCCCCAATAGCCACACTAGAAAAGATGTTTCACTACTGAATTACTTGAACATATGTCCTATTGTAGCAATAGTGAACAAATTGATCTTTCTAATTAAACATGAAACCTCTTCAAATTTTCAATCCAAGGATGTAGTAACCCGATTTTTTATTAAATACTAATGCAAGAAACAATAAACTAGCCATTCATACAATAAGCAAGTAAAACTTGACATGAGATGATTAGATACAAGAATTATGAAGTTAGTAAAAACATGATGTTTTTGCAATAGTGTAGCCGAAACTTTTAAATTCTCATAACTCCATAAATATAGCACAAAATTGAGTGATTCAAGTGTGTAATACATGCCATTCCATTAGGGGAGAAAATGATCCTTCCTTGGGCCTTTTACATTAAGGGGTAATTAAGGATCCACCAATGAGAGAAGGGTAGTGGCCAAAGTCTAGTACTAGAGTAGGCAAAAGCTTTCATGGTTTCTTCTTAGTCAAAGAGAATGAAACTATTGTGTTTAAAAACTTGGAAACATCAAAGTACACAACGAAACATGATGAGACCTCCCAAGATCGTCAAAACACCAACCAAATATTTCCAAACTTCAAAAACAAAACTTTCCACCAAACTTTCAAAAAAACAGAAATAGGCCATTGTAGCAAAATGCCCACGAGAAACTCTCTGAGTAGAATTTGATAAAACTGATCATATATTCTGAAAGTAGACTCTGAGTAGCATGCTTTAGAAAAAAAAAACATAAAAAAAAGTGGAGTATAGCTCCCAAATCAATAGCTTGAAGTCAAGGAAAGAAGAATCCTGCAACAGCAAGGTATGATTAACTATCTGAATTGAAAGCTGATGTACAGAAGCAACACAACTTCAAGATCTATGAGAAATTTTGATATGGATAGAAAGTATGAGAGCTAAGGAAACTCATCCACGTGAAATCACTCAAAAAGACCTCATAACAACTAAGATATGAAAGTTTGAAGAGAGGTATGTCTCTGAGGAGGCACCGGATAGACATAAGACACAAGATCTGCAAAAACGCCTACTTGCGCGGAGTTTTCTCATTGAAAATTGTACAAAAACTGATCTAGTTATATAGTACAAGTTTTAAGCTTCGCAATGCACAAGCATCACTCAATTTGGACACTTAGACTAAGAGAACCACTCTTTTTATTGAGAGGCTATCAACAGACGCGCCTTTCTTGTCTAAAAATAGACACCTCTCCTTTCCTTCTACTTTTATCTACTTTTGCTCTAACTTTGGAGATGTGAACGCCTCCACATGTTATTTTTCATAACTAATAAGATCCACAAGCTTCCATATACCATTTTTAATCATTAATAAAATCCACAAGACTACTTTAGAGCTTGTTTTTATGTAACATTGCCCCCCTCAAGCTCTAAATCCAAAGCTTTGACTCCAAGTAGTAGTTTGATTTGTTTAAGCTTCTGAGCATCCACTACTTTTGTGAGTATGTTTGCTAATTGATCTTTAGTTCCAACATGTTGAATATCAATATCTTCATTCACCACCTTCTCTCGGATATAGTGATAGTGCACTTCAATGTGTTTTGTTCTTGCATGGTACACTGGATTAGACGCGAGCTGTAATGAACTTATATTATCTCCAAAGAGTAGTGAACGTGTTGTAGATAGATTCATATCTTCATAAAGCTTCAAATACGACATAATCTCACATGTTGCATTTGTAAGACTTCTATATTCAGCTTCTATGCTTGAAAGTGCTATTGTAGGTTGTTTTTTAAAACTCCATGAAACCAAATTATTACCTGCAAATATCAGATATCCAGCTATACTCCTTCTATCATCCTTATTTCCAGCCCAATCTGCATCACTATATGCTTTCAAATTCAAACCTTCATGATATTTATAGCCTAGACCTTCATTTAATGTACCCTTCAAATATCTCAAGACCCTTTTTGCTACTTGCATATGAACATCTGTGGGTTTGTTCATGAATTGAGACAATGTACTTACACTAAATGTAATATCTGGCCTTGTTAAAGTTGCATATATAAGAGAACCAATCAAAGACCTGTAGATAAGTGGATCTTCTAAAGGTTCACCATCTTCAGCACTGTTCTTCACATTGGGTTCCATCGGATTACTGATACTCTTGCAATGCTCCATGCCATATTTCTTTAGCAAATCTGAAATATACTTCTTTTGTAGAAGATATACACCATCTTCCTTCTTCATAACTTCGATTCCAAGAAT
Source organism: Ceratopteris richardii (assembly GCA_020310875.1). Classification (NCBI taxonomy): domain Eukaryota; kingdom Viridiplantae; phylum Streptophyta; class Polypodiopsida; order Polypodiales; family Pteridaceae; genus Ceratopteris; species Ceratopteris richardii. Next base: position 110,970,164 of record CM035439.1, on the reverse strand, counting down.
GTACGTCAATTCTCCTAAATCTGAAATTTTAAATTCAGATCCAAGCTCTGCTTTGATCTTGGCTATCTCACCTTCATTGTTTTCTGTTATTATCAAGTCATCCACATAAATTGAGATATAAACAATCAATGATCCTTCAACCTTAACATACAAAGAAGTATCTGCATTTGAACACCTGTATCCTTGCTTTTCAAGAAACTTTACCAATCTAAAATTCCAAGCCCTTGGAGCTTGCTTAAGACCATACAATGCTTTCAAGACTTCACATACATGAGTAGGCTTCTTGGAATCTTCATAACCTGCTGGTTGCTCCATGTACACATCTTCTTTTAAATCACCATTGAGAAATGCATTTTTTATATCTAATTGATAAAGATTCCATACCTTGCTTGCAGCAACACTTATTAATGTCGTTATTGTTGATATCTTGGCAACAGGAGAAAATGTCTCCTCATAATGGATGTCATAACTCTGTGCATAACTTTTACAAACAAGCCTTGCCTTATATCTACTTATTGAACCATCACTGCTTCTCTTTATCCTATACACCCATTTGTTACCAATTATCTTCATGTTAGGTTGCCTTGGAACTAAACTCCATGTATTGTTCTCATACAAAGCTGTCATTTATTCATCCATTGCTTTAACCCATTTCTTTACCTGTCATGCTTCTTTAAAAGTTGTTGGTTCCTGCTCCTCAAGAAGTTTTCCAATATAAGCTTCATGAGAAAATCTTTGCGGTTGCCTTCTTTCTCTTACTGGATACCTTGATTGGCTTCTTGTCCTACCATGCTTTTCTTGCCTTCAAGTTTGAGTTCTTCTTAATGTAGAACCTTAACTTTCTTCTTTCTGTGACTCAATTTCCTTTGAAATCAAATCGATAATTTTCTTCAACTTCTGATTGGGGGAGTTGCCTCTTCATGTGTAATTTGACTCTCTGGTGAACTTGAAGAACTTGGCTCTTCTTCGTGACTTCTTGTAGTTTCTTTTTCTTCTACCTGCACTTCATGTTTATACCAAGATTTATCTTCATGAATAATAACATCTCTTGAAACAATTACCTCTCCCGTATCTGGGTTCACACATCTATATCCTGGTTTCCCTTCTGCCATACCAATGAAAACCATTTTTTGTGACCTTGGATCCAACTTTGACCTTAACTGTTGTGGAACATGAACAAAACATATGCTTCCAAAAATTCTACAATTAGCAATATATGGTTTTGATCCATAAAACAATTCATAAGGTGCTTGTTGTACATGACTTTGAGTAGGTGGTAACATGTTCATTACATAAACTACCATATTGCATGCTTCATCCCAAAAAATAAGTGGTAAGTCCTTTTCATTTAACATGCACCTACCCATCTCCAAGATAGACATGTTTCTTCTTTCGGCCACACCATTTTGTTGAGGTGTGTATCTGTTTGTAGTCTCCTTTTTAATTCCTTTCCTCCAGAAATGCAAGAAATTGATTATAAAAATATTCACCTCCTCCATCTAATCTCAACCTTCTTATGCTTCGACCTGTTTGCTTTTCAACCAATGATTTAAACTTTTTAAATATGTCAAACACTTTGGATTTGTATTTCATAAAATAAATGAATGTAAACTTTGAGAAGTCATCAATAAATGTGACAAAGTACTTGCTACCTGCCATGGACGCTTCTTGAGATGGACCCCATACATCAGTATGAATCAAGTCCAAAATACCTCTGCTTTGCAATCTTGCTTTTGAAAAAGGACTTCGTACCTATTTTCCAAACTGACATGCCTTGCAAACAAAATCCAAATCTTGCTTAGGTAATTGTGGTAAACCTTAAACCGATGATTTCTTTGCAATATCTTTTAACCTGCCAACACTGATGTGTCCTAATCTTTTATGCCATAAATCCAATTGACTTTCTTGAGTCCCATTAACCATTGTATAACCTGCATAATTTGGAACTTCAACTTCATAGGGATATAATCTATTTACCTTTTGTCCTTTTATAATAAAATTTCCATCCTTCTTCTGATAAGCCTACCACTGATTATTGTCAAAATCGACCTTTACTCCATTGTCCTCCATCTGTCCAACTGAAATCAAATTTCTTGTAATGGTAGGAACAAACAAAACATCTCTAAGAGTGACATGTTCATTAAGTGAACAATCACCAATGTAAACTACTTCATGCTCAGTACTATCTCCTGTAGCAACTGTGACTCTTGAATCAGGTTTGTGTAAGTTCACAAACATATTCATGTTGTGACTCATGTGGTTTGAGCAACCACTATCTACGTACCAAGTTTTGTTGTTTACATTCCTCTTATGTGTCTCTGTATGCATAGCCATAAGAACATTTTCCTTCTGTGTTTGAGCCTCCTCTTGTACTATGTTGTTGTTGTGCTGCATGTGATCTTGGCCTCTTCCTCTTTGTCGTCCTCTAAAACCACCTCTTCTATTCCGATTGGAGAAGCAATCCCTAGCATAATGACCAACTTTACCACAATAATGGCAGGTAAAGTTACCTTGCTGATTTGGTTGAGTTTCTTGACTTTGTTGTATTGTTCTTCCTCCTCTAGTAGCATTAAAGCTTCCTCTTCCTCTTGCATTGTTGTTGAATCTTCCTCCTCCTCTCCAATTTCCTCTACCTCTTGATCTATTTGATGAAGTATAAAGAGCTTCTCCTTGACTACCTCTTTGTGAATGATAAGAGTTCCCACCTTCTATGTTGATTTCTTCAGTCATCATGAGCGTTTGTAAATCTTCAAAGGATGGTAGATTCTCTCGAGTCATGATAGACGTAATGAAAGACTTCCATCTTTCATCTTCTCTCAAGCCATTTAACATGCTATTAAACTTTATATCCTCACTAGGAGATGCATCAATAGAGGCTAATGCTTCAATAAGAGATTTTACCTCAAGAACATAGTCATTAACTGATTGTCGTGGCTTCTTTTTAACTCTTGTGAGCTCACCTATAAGTTGTGTTTCCCTCGCATCTTTCTAGAGACTCCCAAGCCTCTCTACTAGTATTCAAACCTCTTATATGCCCAAGCATAGTATTGGAAACTGTTTGTGATATAATAAACAGAACTCTTCTATCTCTTTCAATCCATTCTTGCTCTCTTGCTCGATTCGCTTGTGTAGGAGCTTCTGGTAATATCGGCTTCACTTTTGTACCTATTATCAATCCCCAAAGACCTTTAGACATGAGATAAGATTCCATTCTAAATTTCCACATGGGATAATTTCTCCCATCAGATAACTTCTCAATCGATGCACTCAAATCTGCCATGTTGAAGTGTTGTAAACAAAGAAGATAATTCAATAAGTTGTATGAAATATTTGATAAAACAAAAAACAAAAGCTCTGATACCACAATGTTGTGTTTAAAAACTTGGAAACATCAAAGTACACAACGAAACATGATGAGACCTCCCAAGATCGTCAAAACACCAACCAAATATTTCCAAACTTCAAAAACAAAACTTTCCACCAAACTTTCCAAAAAACAGAAATAGGTCACTGTAGCAAAATGCCCACCAGAAACTCTCTGAGCAGAATTTGACTAATCATATATTCTGAAAGTAGACTCCAAGCATGCTTTAGAAACAAAAACCATGAAAAAAGGTGGAGTATAGCTCCCAAACCAATAGCTTGAAGTCAAGGTAAGAAGAAGCCTGCAACAACAAGGTATGACTAACTATCTGAATTGAAAACTGATGTACAGAAGCATCAAAACTTCACGATCTATGCGAAATTTTGATATGGATAGAAAGTATGAGAGCAAAGGAAACTCCTCCAAGTGAAATCACTCAAAAAGACCTCATAGCAACTGCGATATGAAAGTTTGAAGAGAGGTATGTCTCTGATGAGGCACCGGATAGACACAAGACACAAGATCTACAAAAACGCCTACTTGCGCGTAGTTTTCTCATTGGAAATTGTACAAACAATGATCTACTTATATAGTACAAGTTGTCAGCTTCACAACGCAAAAAGAATCACTCAATTTGGACACCTACACTAAGAGAAGCACTCTTTTTAATGAGAGGCTATCAACAGAAGCGCCTTCCTTGTCTAAAAGTAGGCACCTCTCCTTTCTTTCTACTTTTGTCTACTTTTATCTACTTTTGCTCTAACTTTGGATATGTCAATGCCTCGAGATGTTATTTTTCATAACTAATAAGATCCACAAGCTTCCATATACCATTTTTAATAATTAATAAAATCCACAAGACTACTTTAGAGCTTGTTTTTATGTAACAGAAACAACCATGAATTCATGGTTTTTTTGTCTTGAGTGGTTTGGGAGAGCTTTGAAATTCATATGAGCCCTTGGATGCTCCCAAAGATCCAATGGTTTATGAACGTTTGCAAAATTCAAGGTAGGATGCACTCATGGCCCTTAATTAGATCAACTTGAAATTGTGTGGTTTATATGCATATCCATTAGAAAAATGTGCTAAGAAACTAGGGCCCTTGGATTAGAGGTCTCATCTAAAGGCTCACATTGAAAGGACAATAGAAATGCACATTTTGATGTGATCCCTTGGATCAGAGTGAGATTGGACAGCTACCAAATGATGACGCCTTTTCTTTCACAAAAAAGCCTTCTTCTCCCTTCGATTTCAGCTTCATCTAATGGCCCTTGTTGCACCCCAAGATGGATCAGTGCCAAATGTGCTTTGCCCTTGGATTCTTCAAGATCTAAGGGTCCAAAACTCTGCAAACTGTGTCGATAGTATGGGTCCCTATTATCATCATTGAATTTCTCTCATGCACGCCTTTGAATGGTAGTCGTAGATCTTGAGAATCTGAACAACATCCAAAGGCCATTATCTATGCATTTAAATAAATATTAATTTAATCTAGAATACCACTAGTGGGTTAGAATGTCCCCTTAATCTCAAAAAAGTTCAATTTAGTCCCAAAAAATTAGGGATCCTTACAAGGCCCATCTAGGGCTCACATTTTCCCCTAATGGTCATGAAAATGCCAGATATAACATTAAAGATTACTTATCTTGAGTAAAAACTAGTTTATGGTCATTTTGAAACAATCAGATTTCTTCACCTTCTCGGAAAGATCCTTAAAAAGAATCAAAAAGTTATCCATGATCTCATATACGAGCCTTAAGTCAGTCCGCACATGAAGTTTCAACCAAAAACACACAACAATCCACATAAAAGATCACACGAAGGAATCACAATGAAAAAGAAGATGGCAACCAAAGGACGATATCTCCATTCTCAAGAATCAAAGAATACAAATAAGATTTAGTCTCCTCGTTACTTTTTACATTGAATTATTTACTATGTCTAAAGTGAACTAATTTCTCCTCAAGCTCTCAAGTTCTAGGCTTTTAAACTACTATTCTTGGTTATCTCATGACTCTTGAGCTTTGTACACGGTAGGATAGCTAAAGGAAGACTCGTCTCGAGTTTTACAAAATTTAGAGCTCCCTACCTATTTTTTCTATTATCTAACATGATAATTTACAAGTTGCTTTGTTGCTTCGAGTTCTTCATTCAACACTAAAACATGTTGTAAAGCTTCTTTATATGTAAATTAATACTTTGCTAGACAAATATATCCTAACGTATCATGGATTTTCAATTTCTAACCCATTATTTATGTCAACATTCTTTAGTTGGTGAAATCTAGGTTCTCAAAAAGATTTACTTGAAAAAGTATGTAAGATATTAGCATATGATTGCTTTTGCCTTTGACTATACATCTTTCATAAGGGCATCTTCATTCACTTATCCTAGCATATTTATGAACTTCTTATTTCTTGGGGAAAACTCATGGATCAATTGAGACCTAATACTTAAAGGCTTCATCATTGCCAAAGGATAAGTTCATCATTGAATATGGTAGGAGAAATTATTAAACTTATGAAATAGGAAAGACTTTTCTATGTTTTGAAAGTTTCTTTTTCCTTTGAACTATTAAGTTGCTTTTTCCTTGTAACTATTATCTTTCCTAAAGATATCTCATGTAGATCTCATGCAAATACTACTGGATGAAGCCACATAAGAACTCTAATACTCCTGTACAAAGAAGAGGCATTGAAAATTTTCATTATTCATTGGCACTGTTCATTATTTCTATACATGGAAAACTTGAACTTAACACACATTTGGGTTTAAGTTAAGTTAAACTACCTCATTAGGGGAAAAAGTGAACCTTGCATGGGCCTTGTAAGGATTCCTAATTTTTAAGGATTAAAAAGCTTAATCTAGGAGAGTAATGGGGCATACAAAATCACTAGTGGTATTGATGAATAAAATAATATGTTATCTAACATTATGATTAAATTTCTAAAAGCTTTTTTTTTAGCCTTTGGATGATGTATTCTGTATGGCTAATGAGAAAAAGACAATAGTGGTAAAGAAATCCAAGCAAGAAAAGTAAAAAAAAAAATTATGTGCATGTGCATGATGAACAAAGAAAAAATTAGTAGCCAACATCAATGTTGTTAGAAGCACCTCCAAGCATAGTGCTTGGAAGATCAAACTTGATGCACATAATGGATCAATTCATGTGAATTCCTCAAACATCTCATGATGTAGAGGCCTTTGAAGAAAATGAAGAGGAAATAGAAGATTATCAGTTACTTGACAACGTAGAGATGTCATCAGAAGAAGGAAGGAAGTTAGAGGAATCTCACATAAATAATCATAAATAATTCGAGACAGATGTAGATATAGATGGTTTTTCTGATATATCGATGGGTTTTGAGCTCCAAATAGTTAAAGACATTAAAGAAAAACAGAAAATAGTGGTTTTGATCACTTTAAAAGAAAAAAGAAAAAAGCATATGGGGTTGTAATCATGGGAGATGTAGAGGAAACAAGAGAAGAAAAACATGAAGAGTACAATAAGGAAACAAAAGCACTCTTCTAAGAGTTGATAAAGTTTATTTAGATATGAAAGAGCCACAAAAGAAAAGCGTAAGTGAGACGAAGAAATTGACAAAGAAAAAAGGCGTGAGGGAAGTAGAGAACAAAAAATACAAATTTTCAAGGAAGTATAGTACAAGTGCAGGGAGAAGTGAAACCTATAAAGGAAGTAATGGAATCCATCAAAACGGATATCGACGTGCAATTAGAAACCAAAGCCATAGAGGAAGAGCCTACACACATGAAAAAAGACACTATAAACCAAGGAAAAATAAAGCTCGTAGACCAAAATACAGATAAGCATTCAAGAAGCAAATCTGACTCCCGTCAAGGAAGAGCTAAGGAAGAAGAACAAGAAGAAAAGGAAATAAAAAATCAATACAAGAAGAAAAGGAAATAAAAAAATCAATAGCTAATGACTAAAGCATTAGAGGATATGAGCAAATACCAGTTATTAGTATCTCATGAGTTCAAGGAAACAAAAGAGATTATCAAAATCACATATGATCAGCAAAGTAATGAAGACAAACTAGAAGTTTAACTCATACGATTGAACATTGTACTCAAAGATTATTGAAATTCTTTTTTAGAAGGCTCCAAATTTTCTATAAGGTCTTGAGTAATCATGGAAGAATAAATCAAAAGAAACATAAAAGAAAAGATTCAAAGTCACGAACAAGCTACAAAGGTGCAGTGGGAAAATAAGATTCTATTGGAGGATAACTTCTATCTCCAAGATGAAGTTGTCAAAATGAACAAAGAGGGAGTAAGTTACTCCAATCAAATCAAATTACTCAATCAAGTCAAAGAGACATTCGAGAATGACATTGAAAGAATCAAAAAATCATACAAAATAGAGATGAAGATATCCATTCATAGAAAGAAATGATTGAAAAAAAAAGAGGATGGGATTCTAAAACTAAAAGACAAGACTCATAAAAATGAAGAAGAAATCACTAAGAAGGACGAAAAGATAAAACATAAAAAAAGAGCATATAATGTTTTATATCCTTGTTTCAAAAAGTTCAAGGAACACAACAAAGATTTTTGGCTTTTGCATGCGAAATACTGATAGCAGTGTAGCTATTTAGAGCACAATGGATCGTATAGAAGTATTTGATATGTAAAAGAATTGTTACAGTTAAGAAGAGAAAAAGAGAAGTTGAAACGGGAGGTGCATGTAACAAAAGAACTAAAGCAAGAACATATTGATATTATGAAGCAGATGAGGTAAATGTCTCAGGAATATCAGAGATATAAAGAATTCATAGAATACGAAATAGAATCATTTAAAACAGAAATAAAGTATAATATGGAAAGAACAATGGAGTCCTAAAAATGGAGCAGGACTATATAGAAGTCAAATTAAGGAGTGTGGAGCAGATAAAGAAAGGCATTCATCAACTTGAAGGAGATATTGAAAGAACAAAAATATGAAATAGTTCAACCACGGACGCTACAAAGTTTTAAACGTAGAACAGACAAGGAGCCAAAAAAGAATGCTACATCTTATAACAAAGATTTGAACAAAGAAGAAAATATGAGTGCCTTGATCAGCGATATGAATGCTAGATTAGCATACCTATGAGATTTTCACAATAGACATGAGGCAACATTAATAAGATTTTTGGTTCAGAAAATAAAGAAAGGTATTAGGACATTTTCAAATTTTTACATTTAAGATTTTCCACTATCGTCCTTGCTATCATATATGAAGGAATATCAAATCAAAATATTAGGAATAGAATTAGAATCATTTTTGGAATTCTCAAATAGTCATTTTATTCCTACGGAAGATTTTTCCACAAAGTAAACGTACATGGAGGTGGACGTTTTTGCAAAAAATCATAAATAGTGCAGGCATTTGTGGACAGAGCTCTATAACGCAATGCTGCATATTGACCATGGCTTAACAAACAGTTTTTTTTGAATTATAGGAAAGAAGAAGAAGTCGATAATTTCCAGATACCTAGCTAGATTCTATCAAGTTAGCAGGTCCATCAAGACAAGGTTGGCCCACAAGAACCTACATGCTATATATATGTTATACATCTATATATATTTTAAGGATAGAAAGGATTATACATGTATCGAACAAGGCACATTTTTAAAACTCATCAACTCCTGCCCCGAGGCTTTCTTGGAAATTAATATCAGATCAATGAAGTTTTTAGCCTTTCACTTAGTTATAGAGAGAGTTGTTTTTGGAATTAGTGAAGCACAAGATAGGTAGTGCATAATGTCCTACTTCACCCAAGTTATATTTATGCATCTTCAAACTTTTGAAGGTCCTTTCACTACGCGCTATTTTGAATAGGCTAATAGATTTTTGGTATAGTCCCTCTCGATGCTAAGGCTAGATTGTCAATATACAAAGCAATATTTTGGGGACATCATAGAATAAATACAGCGGGTGCTCTTGAGGCATTAATGCACTAGAGAAAAGTCATGATCGAACTAACAAATGATATAAAATTTAAAATAAAAACAAAGATATTCAAAGATTGAATAGGTGTACAATAGAAGACAAAGAAAATAAGGAGGACATCAATCATACTTCTAAATCATGATGAGGACATCAAGAGGTTACGGAGGGGGAGGATCTTGAATAAATAACTAGAGGAAACAAGGAAACTTGAAGATTTTCATTGTAAATAGCCCAAAGGATATAGAGATAGGGAAATCTACATCTTATAAAACTCGAGAAGAGTTTCTTTTGAGTTATCATAGAGCTATGCACAAATTTAAAGAGCCATTGAATAACCAGGAATCGTAGTTTGGAATCCTACAATTTAAGAACTTTAAGAGAAATTCATTCATTTTAGAAGTAGTATACAATTCAATGTAAAGAAGAATGATGGGACTATATGTCATTTGTATTTTATCACTCTTGACAATAGAGAGCTCCTCCCTTGGCTCCCATCTTGGTCTTCACTATGATCCCTTTGTGCGATCCTTTGTGTGGATGTTTGTGTATTGTTTGGTAGATTCTTCATGTGTTGATTGATTTTAGACTCATATGTGAGATCATTGATAAGTTTTTAAGTTTGTATGAGGATGTCTATTGAAGTGAAGAAAGTCACTATTTGGGAAAGCCATGCGATTGGTTTTTACTCAAGATAATCAAATTTTTATGCTACATTTGAGTTTATCTATGAAAAAAAAGCATGCGTTAGGCACTTGAATCAATCAATATATTGTGATATTCATGGAGTACTGAGCATCGGAAGTTTTAAGCCATCACATCTCAAAAAGGCTTGTTTGACTTGATTCTTGTTCGAATGTTTGATTTGTGGTTCCTTTGATTAGTCTTTAATAAAACTTGAGTTGAAATAATCCTTGGAAATAGAATTTGAAGAAGTTTCATGTTTCCTTAGAAAGTTCGATTAGGACAGTCTTGTTACAATGGCATAGATGTTCAAGTAATGGAGTGGACAAACATATGGTTATGAAAATATGGGATCCCTAAGAGTATTTTCAAAACACATAACTACATGAACCATGCCAAAGTTCTCCATTTCTAAACAAAAGTCTAAGAGTATCAAACGCATGTAGTTCTATGCATGTGTTTTCATGCATGTGCTATCCATGCTCTTGCATGAAAAATTTGATCAAAGCATTCATTTGATTTATTTATGGTTGAAATTCATGCAGTACATGCATCCTAGTTATACTCTTTCTTTCTTTTAATTTATCGACATAAATAGGCACATGATTTGTGCATCTTGATCCTTTTCCTTATGGAAAGAAGCTTGAAATGTGCATAAAAGAACTTTCGATGTATGAACATGTCTAAGCATATGCTCAATAAAACTTTGATTTCTGATTTGCAATTAAGAATATTAAAATTCAAAGCTTTATTCTTATGCTTCTATGAGGACACCATGTAACATGAATGAATCTCAAAAAACAATTGAATTCAAGCATAACTTAAAAATATGTACTGTCATCTCCTGCTATGCCCGTCCCTTGGTCCTTATGAAGAGCCACACCATTTACCTTTGATGAAGCCATTTACACCTAATTTATTCTTCAAGAAATCCCCTTAAAAGCCGTGCTTTTAGCAAAACGTTTTCCCATCATGCACTTGAGGCTCTAAAAGAAAATATATTTGATTGTCTTTACATGTATTTACATAATTCATCATTACAAAAACGATCACATTAAGATCATCTTCCTTTCTTCCTCACAATGGAAATCAGTTGCAAATGTCTTAGATCCTTCTATGGGAATAAAACCGTATGGGAAATAATATAGTTGGTTACTAGATATAAAATACAACTCTGTGAATAAAAACACATTCCACTAAATATTATAAGATTTTTCTATCTATTTAGATGTTATAGCATAAAGCCTTATTTGATAGATGCTATACCTCCAATTCTAATCATCTAGGCTAAATCTCTAGCGCACATGCATTGGACAAGGAAACATCACCAAGTAGGGGCTTGCAAATTTGTGACCATCCCATAAGTCACGTATAGTGCGTCTAAACCACGCACACTTAAAATAGCTATTAAATTTTCGTGAGCGTTACAAGTAGACATGAGCATAGTAGGTTGCTTCTTCTTAAAACCAAGATATGCATGATCTACCAAGAACGAAGAACAAAGCCCAATGTGACACATGTACCATTGATCGATTCTTGGGATTAAACAACCTAATTTGGGTGCTACCAGATAACTAACGAAAGATAGGATTAAAAAACCAGCAATAGTTGGAACTTGGAGCATGCATATATCTACTCAATTGCTAAGGGACAACAAACTAAAGATTAGCTGAAGCGATGCATACATAAAAAAAGATAATAGCATCAAATACATCTCCAACTTGTCTCCATGGAAGTGACAATGAGTTTATAGACCTCAAGGCTAAAATGAACTTGCCTCCATGGAAGTGACAATGAGTTTACAGACCTCAAGGCCAAAATGTTGCAATAAGCCATCAAATCATTTTGTTTGAAAAAAAACAATGCCTCCTTCCATTTGCATAAGTTGAATTTGAAACTATTGATTCAGATGCCCCAAATCCAAAACTTGAAAAGAGGCACACAAATGAAATTAACAATTAGAAATATGGATCTCATTAGAAGTAGTGAGAAACATGTCATCCACATAAACAACAGTGATAATAAGAAGGAATCATATTCATGCTATGCATGTAAGGTTCTTTCACTTCGACTATTTTAAATCCAAATATACTGAATAAGTAGGCACCTATTTTCTTATAAAACGTTTGTAGTATCCTCTAGCCCCACGTCGTCACACTCCATTTTCATATCCCTTTTGCAAACGGCCATGGGACTCCATTTTCTATACAAGCCCTCCAAAAAAAAAAATTCCTAAAGAGGGAAAAGAGTGCCCGGCAGTCCTAGCGTGTTCACACATATCACTATCTAAATATATTAACATGCTTCTATTGGTGATAGAGTATTGTCTCTAGTCTCTTATTACATTGTGAGTCTCTTGGCTTGTGAGCATGATGTCTTCTCACTTTGATCCCACTCGCTTTCTAAGATGGAAAGCTCAAATGTGGCATATATTGGTTCGTGCAAGGTTTCGCATGTATGTGTATGGAGATGCATAGAGGGCTTGTGAGATTTTGGACCACCTATGATTGGATATGGATGCATTAAAGCTTGTGGATTCTATACATGAGTCTATGATGAATGAGGAGACAAGTGGTGCATTGTGACAGAGACGACATGATATGTATGTGAGTCTATTGACTCATGTGAGATGTAGAACACATCAACCAGGTTCATGTTGGGATTATAGTCATGAGGGCTATACCTGATGTTGTTGCTTGAGGGAGATGTGATGAGGACGTTAGAGACATGCACTTGATCTAGGTCAAGTAATGGTTTTAAAAAAGTATATGGTTGTTGATTATGGTAGTGATGGTGATGTTATTTTCTTGTATGGTTCATCTTAGGATAACTCTTGTTAATTTGGGAGCACACATATGGCTTGTTTTCTTGATGCATTAACCACTTTTCATGTTACACCACATACTAAGTGGTTATATCAATTCTCAAATGAGAAACATGGATGTGTGCACATGCTTGATGGTATGCAATATAAAATTGAGGGTGCAAGAGATGTAACCCTTATGCTACATAGTGGGGCATCAATTTTACTTAGACATGTATGTTATGTGCCTTTATTCCCTATGATTTGGATTCTCATTAGTGAGTTACACGAGAGAAAATGTTATGGACACCTTGTTGAGCATCATTTTTAGTTGCAATTGGGACATCGTATGCTTGTCAAAGGTGTTGGGATTGGGCACATGAATCCACTACAATAACTCCATGTGAGAGTCAATGGGATTTTAGCCTTATGTTCAGTGTGAGATGCAACATGTCGCATCTCATCTACATAGAGATAGGTCTCTTGACAATCATTATGAACATGTATTGCAGGATTCAAATGCTCATATGGATGCACATGTAGCAAATGCTTTCGATGCTCATGATGCTTATGGAAAGAATTATTTTATTGATCATATATGATATTTTGAAGCACACTATGGATAATCATTTAGATAATTTAGAGCATGATTTGGATGCTCATATAGAGCATTGTGATTACATTTACTTAGAGTTAAGCCATCAGTTTAACCTTGGTGTTGATGTTGAGTAGTTAGTTCATATGGAGCATGATGATACAATTAGTGTGTTAGCAAACAATAGCTTTTATGATATAAAGTGTGTGGGAGAGCATATTAGCTCTTTGAATGCACAACTAGATACATCCTTTGTTGAGAGAATGACATATTTGGAAGCTCAAGAGTCAACGATGAAGTATTTCGATGGCGTGCACCACACTGCACTCTCCTTCTCGAGAGCTCCACGACGATATGCTTGGAGTAGAAAACGGAGCTCCTTATGCCACACACAGTACTCCGCATAGATGTTGTAGAATACGCAGAAAACGCAGTACACAGGGAGCACGCAGACAGACTTCTTAGGTCTTACAAATGCGGTCGAACTTACAGTCTGTGACTGACCAGGCCACTATATGTTTTTATTAAAGAACATATACAAAGAAGTGTCCGGTGTCCATTTGGCCTTTCACATGGACACTAACGGTAACAATCTCCCACTAAAGGCCAATATGGCCAGAGTAACTATGGGAGAAAAAAGAAAGAATGATAAAGAATACCTGAGTGTAAGTATACAAACTATACCTCCCACCTGATGGGCATGTTACACAGTATACAAGTGACTGCGTAAGATCAAGAATCAAGTAACCCCCATCAAGTGACAACAGTGTCGAAAGCTATCCTGTGGTAGAGCTTTAGTCAAAGCATCTGCAGCATCATCTCGAGTGTGAACCTTCTCAAGAATAATGCTCTCAGTGGCTAAGCAATCTCTAATGAAGTGATACCTCACCTCAATGTGCTTGGTCTTTGCATGATAGACCGGATTCTTAGCCAAAGCAATGGCACTCTGACTATCACTGAGCAAGTGAGGTACATGCTGAGGCAAACCCATATCACAAGCAAGACGAGAAAGCCACAATGCTTCCTTACATGCCTCACTTGTTGCAACATACTCTGCTTCTGTGGTGGAAACAGTTGTACATTCTTGAAGACGAGATCTCCAAGAGATAGCACCTCCAGCAAAATGAAAAATGTACCCTGATGTAGACATACGATTGTCTACACAACCAGTATAGTCAAAATCTGTGTAACCAATAATGGATGCTTTCCCTCTACCTAAGCATAGACACTTGTCCTTAGTGCCACTCAGATATCTCAAAATCCTTTTGACCGCTTCCCAATGTTTCTTGCCAGGATTAGACATATATCTGCTCACAACTCCCACTGCAAATGCAATGTCTGGTCTCGTAGCTACCATAGCATACATGAGACTACCAACAGCAGACTGATAGGGAATTTTGGTCATGAATTCCTTTTCCTCATCTGTTTTGGGGCAGTCATCCTTGCTCAATTTCACATATGTGGGTAAAGGTGTACTCAATGCCTTTCCACCCTGCATATTGAATCGATGAAGCACTTTGGATATGTACTCACTTTGAGACAAGTATATGCATCTTTTACTCCTATCACGAGTAATGCGCATGCCAAGAATATGTTTGGCATCCCCCAAATCCTTCATATCAAATGTCTGACTCAACTTCTTTTTGAGAATTGACAAATCATAAGAGGACTTCCCAGCAATCAACATATCATCGACGTAAAGTATCAAGCATATCAAGCTGCCATCAGAACATCTCTTTGTGTAGAGACAATGATCCTCATTGCTCCGAGAATAGCCTTGGGACTTCATAAAAGCATCAAACTTTTGGTACCATTGTCTAAGAGACTGTTTAAGTCCATACAAGCTCTTCTTGAGCTTACAAACTAGACTTTCCTTGCCAGGAACTACATAACCCTCTGGTTGTTCCATATAGATCTCATCTGTAAGATCTCCATGCAAGAAAGCTGTTTTCACATCCATTTGGACTAGCTGTAAGTCCTCCATTGCAACGAATCCAAGCAACATGCGCAAAGTAGTCATCTTGACCACTGGAGAGAAGATTTCCTCAAAATCAACACCATGTTTTTGCTTAAAACCCTTTGCAACAAGTCGTGCTTTATATTTTGGAGAAGCACTATCTGATGTGAATTTCAGCTTATATACCCATTTACATGGTAAAGCTTTCCTGCCCTTTGGCAAAGGTACTAAGTCCCAAGTACCATTCTTGTGAATAGAATCCAACTCACTCTTCATGGCACGCTCCCACTTGACATGATCCTTTGTCTGCATAGCCTCTTTGTAGCAAGAGGGCTCACCGGCATTTGTTAGCATAACAAAATCTAAACCTGGAACATATCTATCAGGTGGATATGAGACACGTGCAGAACGTCTCAATGGTTGCTGAACAGGAACATGTGCAGACTGATCTGAATGGACATTCTCTTGAACATCCCTATGTGCAGCATTTTTATGCATGCTAACCGGAGAACTAGTATCCTTAAACACACTCTTCTCACTTGAACCTCCTTAATCGGCTGTTTATGCATCTTAGACTCATTAAAAATGACATCACTACTTCTGATCACTAACCGTGTTTCAGGATCCCATAAGCGATATCCAAATTGTCCTTCTCGACCATATCCAAGAAAAATGCATTTCTTTGACTTATGGTCCAACTTCTGTCTAAGATTCTTGGGTATATGAACATATGCTTCACACCCAAAAACTCGAAGATGATCATAATATGGTGGTTTCCCTGTCCATAACTCTTGTGCCACTTTCAGACCTTTGGCAGTACTAGGTGAAAGGTTAATCACATGAACTGCAGTCAATACTGCTTCTGCCCAAAAACCTTGTGAGAGGTTTGCATGATGCAACATAGAGACTACTCTATCTTGAATAGTTCTATTCATCCTCTCAGCTACACCATTCTGTACTGGGGTATAAGGAGCTGTAAACTCTCTACGAATCCCTCTACACTGACAGAAAAGGCTGAATTCATGTGAGGTATACTCACCCCCATTATCTGAACGTAAAGCCTTAAGCTTAGTTCCTTTTTCAGTCTCAACTAAAGCAAGCCATTTTCTAAAAGTAGGGAATACATCATCCTTCGATTTGATACGATATACCCAGACTTTTCTAGTAGCATCATCTATGAAAGTGACAAAGTAAAGAGAACCACCTAAGGACCTAGTGGGCATAGGACCACACACATCTGTATGAACAAGATCTAAAGGCTGAATTGAAGAGTCAATGTGCGTTTTATGCACATTTCTGGTTTGCTTTCCATATTGACAATGCTCACAAAATGAAAAACCAGAGAAAGATAACACAGGTAAGTAGCCAGAACGAGAAAGATTTTCCATTCCACTACGAGATATATGGCCCAAACGACCATGCCAAATACAAGCGATAGGCTGTTCAGTAACAGCTAACAAGTGTTCTTTCTGTGATACAAATAAAGGGTAAAGTGAGCCAACTTTCCTTCCTTTTGCAATAACCATATTGCCCTTGGATATATGAAAGGACTGAGCATAGAAGACCACCTTGTAACCAAGATCATCAAGTTGACCAATTGACATCAAACTACGTGATAACTGAGGTACATGGCGTACATTATGCATACTAAATTTTGAACCGTCAATGAACTACACAACCACATCTCCAATCCCCACAACATCACACTGGTAAGAGTCACCAAGTCTCACGGTACCAAGAGACTTTGCTGCATAATTAGAGAACCATTCTCTATGTGGTGTCACATGGAAAGAAGCACCAGAATCTAGCAGCCAGGTGTGGGAAAGAGAATCAGCCATAAGTGCCTCAGATGGCACAGTACTATCAAGTGTCAACACATCAGCATCATCAGAAATAGCATTAATTTCTTCAATCTTCACAGTCGAAGTAGATGGTGTAGGTAACTGTTTAACATGCCCATCAACATTCTGTCCTTTACCTTTAGCATTCTTTAATGCAATACAGTCTTTCTTCATGTGTCCTTTCTTATGACAATAATGGCATTCAATATCCCTCTTCCTTGATTTACTTCTGCTCTTATTCCGTTGACCATTCTTTTCCTTGTTCTTGCTCCTGCCACGTTGTTGATTCTTTCCTTGGTAAGAATCACGAACATTATATGCATCTCCACTCTGAGTGCCAACCATAGATTTTCTACGAATCTCCTCACTCAAGAGTGCTCCACATATGTCATCATAGACGAGTTTACCACCTGGTGCACTATTGCTAATAGTTGTGCAAAATGTATCCCATGATGATGGCAAGGTGCATAACAGCAATACTGCTTTCATTTCATTGTCCATATCCATTTTCTGAGCCTGTAACTGGGAGAATATGGCATCAAACTCATTTAGATGAGCAGCAACACTATCTGTGTCCTTCATACGTAGGTCGTATAATTTTCTCATCAGATATACTTTATTTGATGCCGTCTCTTTTTCATATGTATTGCATAACTTCTTCCAAAGCTCCTCTGCACTTTCACAGTCTAATACTGTAAAGTAAACATTATCTGCTAGGTGCAAGCGAATGGTAGACCTGGCCATTTCATCTAACTCATCCCAATCATCTTCATCCATGTCAGCAGGCTTCTTTGAAATCCCATTTACTGGCTTCCATTGCCTTCTTTGAATCAGCGCATCTTTAATCTGATTCTTCCATAGAGCAAAGTTTGTGCCATTAAATTTTGGGATCTCAAAATGATCTTTGCCCTGCAAGTTATAGCTCCTCCTCGGAACGCTAGCGCTAGACCCTGATCCACCAGATGTGCGTGAGACCTCTGATGCCATGATCGTAGAGAACTGAATAGAATGATAATGGAGCTAGAAGAGTCCAAACACCAACAAATAAGTGTATCAAGGAGTAAATCGACCACTATATAGTTGACTAAACCAGAAATCTGGAAAAATTTTGCCAGAGTATCCTCTGCAAAATTAGCATATGACTAGTGTCAAAGTATCATAAAACTGCAAGTACTAACATGTCTACCTGCATAGTGAATCACTGACTCCACTGCATATAATCAGTTACCCAATAGAAGCCAACTAGGCTTATCGAGCACCTATGAACAACTATCATACATCTCCTATGGCGAGGCTGGGTAAGTCTTCCACCTGCATCACCGAAGAGACCCCAACATCTAGGTGTCTCCCAGTTAAGAAAACCTCACCACGACCCTCTTTATCAAATGTAAAAGGCTTTATGCAAAGAACGTAACCGCTATATCAATGCCCACATGGACGTACATAAGCGGTATCCACAGAAGCGTACATGGTGTGTATGTGCTCAATATATGCAGTAAAATGACACTGAAAGGCTGAATACACAGCCCAAAAAACTAGCCAATAACACCTGCAAGTGTCTGTCAACTGTGATGTTTTAGGCTTTAAAAACCTGCATAAATTTGTAGCAACTGCTCCCACCAAAACTGAAAACCCCTCGAGAAACCTATAGTTTTATGAGTGTGGCTGAAAATACAGCCCCAAAGGTTGATATTTGTTGTCTGAGAAGTACAAGGAACACTCTTCTTGATGTTCTTGGACCTGTGTGAAGAGAACTACGTGCGAAAGTACTCCAAAATGGCTCCAAAAAACACCCCAAAATTGCTTCAGAAATAGGCTTTAAAAGCAAAAATGAAGCTTTGAGGGACCAAAACTTGTTCAAGGTAATGTCAACCTTAGTCTTTCCCCTTCTTCAAACACCACAAGAGTGTAGCTTAGTGGCAAGAGATTGCCATGGTTAAGCGAGCTCTGGGGGGAACAGTACTGGGATGGGTGACCTCCCGGGAAGTACCGGGAACCTCTATATTCCTTGATCGTTGAGGTCCTCCCTCGCGCACAGCCAATGGCGCCAACGGTGACTTCGGTGACTCGGATGACAAGGTATGCCAAGGTCTATGCCTTGGTCGTCGCCTTAGTCGTAAGTCGTAAGTCAATGGTGTGCACCACACTACGCTCTCCTTATCGAGAGCTCCACGACGATATGCTTGGAGTAGAAAACGGAGCTCCTTATGCCACACACAGTACTCCGCACAGATGTTGTAGAATACGCAAAAAACGCAGTACACAGGGAGCACGAAGACAGACTTCTTAGGTCTTACAAATGCGGTCGAACTTACAGTCTGTGACTGACCAGGCCACTATATGTTTTTATTAAAGAACATATACAAAGAAGTGTCCGGTGGCCATTTGGCCTTTCACATGGACACTAACGGTAACAAACGACCATGAAGTCATTCTTGGATTCACTCATGGCAAATGTTGTTCTCTCTCTAGATGTTGACAGACGTTGACATGGATATCTCTTTACATGTTGTTCTTCATGATGGTGCTTTTGTTGCAACATCAAGCTTACACTATGCTTGATATGGATTTGATTCTACATCAAGAAAGCTATGGTTTAGAGTATGCAAAAATATCCATTGAAGCGTTCGTTTATTTATGCTCATTTATTGTATTCTTTTAATGGAATATTTACCATTGTAATAGTGTGGAGCTTTAAACATGTAAAAGTATAAAACGAGAGCTATACTTCCATGAATTTGAGGTCATTGAGTTGGAATTAATGAATCAATCAATCACTTGAAAGTAGATCAAATTAGATCTTCACTTTTCCTAGATTGTAGGAAAGTGAATTGATTCTCCTCAACAACCTTTACCAACTCCACTTCAATACAAAGTCCATTTGTAGAAGTCATAGAGCACTTGAAGATTCTATATAAATACTTCAAGTCACTTCTACATTACATGGAAGCAATATATACACACTTGTGGCCATCATGGTCTTTCTCCATTTTTTAGCATCATCTTCTTCAACAACAATGAGCATGCAGAGGGTACAGCTCTCTCGACATGGCTCCAAATGGGATCAAGGAGCACTAATGGAAAAGTATTAGTGTCTAGTTTATGTATAGAGATTTTCAAAGCCTTGGGTTTAGTAGATTGGGAGAAATAGGTGGTGAAGTTATGCCTATTCCAAGATCCAAAGGAAATAGATAAGATCATAGTTTGGTGTGCACGTGATCCTCAAGCAAGGTCATACATACTAAAATTTATCTCTGAATTTCTATTACCACATATTAGAGGATGCAATACATCTCAAGAGACTTGGGATGCCCTAGAGACTTTCTGTTCTACCAGCACAAAGGCAAGGAAGAATCATCTTTGCAACGAGTTCAAGCAAATAAAGAAGACACGTAAACAAACTATCATAGAGTTTGTTACTAAGCTCAAGGACGTTGCAGATCAATTAGGATCCAGTAGAGAGCTGATTGAAGAAGAGGCCGTCATGAGGCAAATTCTCAATGGGATTAGAAGTGATAAGCAATGGTAATCTTTCACCACAACTTATGATCTCATCATGGATGTGCAAACTCTAGACGTCAACATCTTTCTTGGACAACTCTTTAATCAACATGCCAACAATAGCATAAAGGAAGGTAACTCCTATCATGATAATTCAACTAGTGCTCTATATGGAGATAAGAAGGACATGAATTTGAAAGACAAGAAGAAGGAAGAAGATGAAGACGAGACTTCCCAAGCCAACTTCGCAAGATAGAGAAAATGGAAAGGGAAGAAGAAAAGACCTAAGCATGACAAAGCCAAAGGTTAGAATGTTCAACCTTGTGTCATCTAGGATAAGACCGACCAAACCACTCAAAATTAGTGGTTCAATGGAAAGACCTAGAAAGGAAGAAGAGGAGGTGGATATGGCAACAATAGAAGTAGAGGTGGATACAACTTCAACAAGAACAATAGAGGCCCTAATAGAAGGGAATACAACAATTATTCTAAAGACCATGCACATGAGGACTTATTTATTCTAATGAATCTAAGCCATAAAGAAGGTAAAGAAAATGATCATTTGTTCCACGTACAATTTGGATGTTCAAATCATGTGCTAGGCAACATTGCTCTTCTATCTGACTTGGAAAGTCGAAATCATATGCATGAAGTACAAATAGGGGATGATACTAAGAACAATGTGGAGAAGATTAGTAATGTCAAAGCTTCCAATGGTAGGGCAAACATTTTGAGTAAGGTTCTATATGCATCTACTATCACTAAAAACCTAATAAGTGTAGGCCAAATAGTAAAAAAAAAAGGCTTATAAGTTGGGTTCACCAAACATGGAGCTTTTGTGGAAGATCCATTTCCAAGCTTCAAGAAGATAGCTAGAGGTGCGAAGCATGGTAGGCTCTTTATATTTAAACTAGGAGAAAGGAGGAACATAGCTCTATTCACTTTTGGGTCTCAAACCCTAAGTGGGCTTGAAGTGTGGCATAAGAGAATCGCTCATGTGAATGAAAGAACCTTGAAGGATATATATAGGGATAAGCATGTTCTAGGATTACCAAACATATCCAAGAAACCCATGATAAACAAGTGCGATGCATGTCAGATTGAGAAGGCACAAATACAACCATTCAACCACAAAGGCTACATCCACATGAACTTATTGGACTTAGTACACACAGATGTATGGGGACCATGTCTAGAACCTTCATTGGCAAGATCTTAGTATTTTGTCTCATTTATTGATGATCATAGTAGATTGAATATTCTACATTGTATCAAGCCTAAGAATGAAGTGGTTGATTGATTAAAAAAGTATCTAGCACATGTAGAGAATCATATAGGTAGATCACGCACAAAGCTCATATCTTATGGAGGGGGAGAACACTTCTCCAAAGACTTCGATGCATTCTTGCAGGATAAAGGTATCAAAAGGGAAGTGACTTCTATGTAGTCTCCTGAACATTGGTTGGATCAAACAGAACAATGCTTGAAGAGAAGAGGTTGCCACATTATCTATGGATAGAGGCTATTTCAACTATTGTGTACCTTGTCAATAGACTACCATCCAAATCACTCCAAGGAATGACCCCTTATGAAGCATGGCATGGAAGGAAACCTAGTGTTTGACATTGCAAGGTGTTTTGTTGTTTAGCTTCTGTGCATGTACGATCACAAATAGAAGGTAAGCTAAAAGAAAGGGCAACTAAGGAAGTGTTGATTGGGTATGACTCAAATTAGATGGGTTATAGGTTCTATAATCCTTCCACCAAGCAATTAACTACAAGTAGAGATGTTGTGTTTGAAGAGCATAGGCCTTGGTATGATGAAGAAAAACAAGAGGTAACTCTACCAGATGATCTTAGTTCTGATTCTCATCTATTAGGAAGCAAGCATGATACACAAATCCATGATCCACGATGGATACTTGGGATTTGGTTTCAATGTCACCCAATCAAAAGTTACTTGTTTAGATATGGATATATAAATTTAAAAGAAACTCAAAGGGATTTGTCTCTAGGCACGATGCAAGATTAGTTTCCAAAGGATGCTCATAATCTCATGGTATAGACTATGAGGAAATATTCTCACCAGTTGCAAAGATGACTACACTCAGAACATTGATAATTGTAGTTGTTGCAAGAAATTAGAGACTCCTCCAACTTGATGTAAACAATGAATTTCTAAATGGTTGGATACGTGAAGAGGTATACATCTCACAACCTCTAGGTTTTGAAAACCCTAATCATGCATCTTATGTTTGCAGACTTAAGAAAGCATTGTATGGACTGAAACAAGCTCCTAGAGCTTAGAATTATAGGTTGCTTACATACCTTCAAGATCAAGGCTTTAGACCTAGCAGCTCAGCTCGCTCTCTATTCATCAAAAGGGATCACAATCAGGTTATCTATCTATATGTATATCTAGATCACATAATTGTGACACATGATGATTTGAATGACATTCAGAGGATGAAGAGAGATATGCAATAGGAGTTCAAAATCAGTGATTTAGGTAAGCTCACATTCTTCCTAGGTATGTAGGTCATATACATGGATGAAGGAATGTATTTGACTTAGAGGAGATACATTCATGATCTATTTTAATGTTGAAAATGGAGAACACTAAACCTGCAAGAACACCTTTGGAGATGAATCATAAACGTAGTGTTTATGAAGGTGAGAAAGTTGAAGACATTAAAGAATATCAAAGCTTGGTAGCTAGCTTGATATATGCTACTCATACAAGGGTATTCATCTCATATAGCGTAGAAGTGCTAAGCCAATTCATGCATTCTCCAATAAGATCACACATGGATGCAACTAAGAGAGTACTTAAGTATCTCAAAGGTAAACTCAATGAAGGTATATTTTCTCCTTACTCTTCAGATTTGGATACCAAAATCTATTCAGATGCAGATTGGCTGGGAGCTAAGGATGATAGAAGAAGTACCTCTAGTTACTTAGCATTTGCGGTTCAAAGCTACTATCATGGAGTTCCAAGAAGCAACCAGTAGTTACTTTATCCTCAACTGAAGCAAAGTATAGAGGCTTAACCATAGCAAATCAAGAGGCAATATGGTTAAAAACATTGTATATAGATGTGGGACTTATGAGTTCCAAACCTCACATATTTGGAGATAATGTAAGTTCCATGGATGTAGCAGAAAAACCTGTTTTCCATGCAAGAGCCAAACACATAGAGGCTCATTACCACTTCAGTAGGGAGAAGCTCATGGCAAAGGAGATTTACATTTCTTTTATTCCAACTAAAAAGCAAGTAGTAGATATGATGATGAAGGCACTTGATGGAATAAAGCTTTGCGGATTTAAGTCAATGGTAGTTATTCAATCTATTAGAGATTAAATAGTCAAGCATACTTTAGCTTGAGGGGTATCTCTTGCACTCATTTATTGTATTTTTTAATCGATCATTTACCATTGTAGAATCCTAGAGCTTTACACATGGAAAAGTAGAAAAAGATAGCTGAACCTCCACAAATTTCAGGTCATTGAGTTGCAATCAATGAATAAATCAATCACCTAAAAGTAGATCAAACTAGATCTTCACTTTTCCTAGATTATAGGAAAGTGAATTGATTCTCTTCAACAACCTTTAACACCTTCATCTGAACTCAAAATCCACTTGTAGAAGACATGGAGCACTTCAAGAATCTATATAAAGATTTTATCACTTCTACATTACATGGAAGCAATATACATACACTTGTGGCCATCATTGTCTTGGACCTTCATTTTTTTGCATTGTCTTATTCAACAATAGTAAGCTTGCATAGTCTACTTTTCTCTCTACAGAGCTTTAAATTGGATGACTGAGCACACATTTGTGAAGGTTAATTATAGTTTATGGATATAAATTTTCAAAGCATTTGGTTTAGTACGTTGGGAGAAATTATAGTTTTTCTATCTCGGCATCTATCTTTATGCATTCCTCAAAAATAGGACGTACCACTATTGAGTGTCAAGTTCAAGCATATTTTTCTTATTTCTTGTACTCTTGTGCATTATATACTCTCAACCTATGTGTATCTTGCCTTGGAAAGGATTTCTTCCAATTGTAATCATCTTGGCTGCCATGAGCATTTGAAGTTGATAGTCTAATACGAAGACAGTAAGTTTTTGGAGCTAGTCAATGCACAAACCTATTTATTTTGTATCGAATCTTTCTCCTTGATGCTCCAAAGTAAATAATGCATTTTATTGAACTTATCACATGCCTATGAGGTCTATTTGAGTTCCATATGCTCAAGGGTTGGTCTTGTGCCAGTTGGCTAGAATGAACTTTGTCGCTTCAGAAGCCATTTTTCTACCTCCTAAAAACTTGTGCAAGTTCTTTCAGCTTTGGATGCCTTGGATACAAGCATGGCTCACAAGCTTAGGCTAGCCAAAATAGCACAAGTTTCTTCAGCATTTGAGGGACTGATCTATGATTTCTTATGCTCAATATTAGACATTGTGGTTGCTATTAGAGCATTTGAATTTTGATTTGTCAATTGTTCGATGATTCACACAATTATAGACCAAGTGGGAGCTTTGCAAGAACTTCATAAGTTCTTACATTAGTAAGATGTGCATTGGACTCTTGATGATATGAGTGCGAGGAGGTTTGAGGTGCATGAATACACCTTTTTTTGTGGCAATTGGTATAGATTGATAGGTAAGGGTTGAGGTCCAAACTGTTCCTACATTTTTGTATAGTGGTACATCATTGTTTGTATATTTTTCCACTTATGATCACATTGACCCTTAAGTGGGAGATTCTTGGGGATGTAAGGGTCATGTAACCTTACACCTATGTTCATATACGTATATCATTTATATAGCATTACCTCAAGAAGATCATTATGTGGGTTTGAAGGCT
The DNA here is from genome assembly GCA_020310875.1 of Ceratopteris richardii. NCBI lineage: Eukaryota > Viridiplantae > Streptophyta > Polypodiopsida > Polypodiales > Pteridaceae > Ceratopteris > Ceratopteris richardii. Next base: position 110,944,590 of record CM035439.1, on the reverse strand, counting down.
CCCATGCATGTGTGCACTTCTTTCCTCTTCTCTATCTCCCTCAATGTGTTCCTTTTTTTCATCCCACCAAATCCCTTAATTGTATATCCATACTTTCCTCAAGTACATGTATGCATAGGATAAATCTTTAAGGGATGTTTGCGAGGTTTCCTAAGCTCCTCGCACAATCTCATTTTTGTGAAATTTTAGAGGAACTGATGAAATTCATATTCGATATCCCCGTTGGGCATCAATTCATATCATCAAAGATGCATTTGTGTTGGTTATGGAAAAGGAAAGAAGAACAATAAGAACAAGGGAAACAAAATCCGTTGATCCACCACTCATAGAGGGTCATGAAGAAGAGGTTTTTGAAAGGGTCATGGAAGCGTTTATAGCCCTTTTTGACATGTGAGAGGAACATAACAAAGGTGCTGAAGGATAGCTATATTTTATAAAAGACTTTGTAGAATAGTTTTCCAACACAATTTTGAGGCTACTCGATTGCGTGGTCATATATGGCCTTGAGCTTTTATTTTTAAATGATATATGCAAGAGAATTTCTATCATGCTAGTGCTAAAATTAACACTTTGCGAATCATTGAAAGTTGTGAAGAGATGGATAGGTATGTGTTGAAGATGAAGAGGTGTTGCAAAATCTTTGCTCTACACCAGCCAAATGAACTCCAGGAGTAGATGGTGGGCCCTTTTAGCTTGCCAATGGATGTATTAGACACCCTATGTACCTTGGAAGATCACTCTCAAAAAGATAGATCAAAACAGATAAGTTGGAGTTAGCTCAGAGGTGAAAACTTGCTATTCTTGGTTGATACACCTGTCCAGTGTTTTACATAATTCTCTGAGCACAGCAGCAATTAGATTAATTCCTCTTGGGGAAGGCTAGGTAGCTTAAAGAGCTAACTTTAGAGAGTAATCTCATCAAAAATAACAAACCACACACTGAGAATGACTTTTAACAAGTGATGACATGATCCCGATTTTCACGGGCTGCTACAGAAATAGACCAGTGATTAGAAAAAGTAACATAACTCAAGATGTAAGAATCCAATGATCCTGAAAATTTGTATGCTTATACTAGACAGTCAGCTGAATCCAACAAGCTTGAAATCACTGAATTTGGATGAGTAAACACTGAGAAATGACTCTGACAAGATGACTGAAAAAGTCGGGTACCTGACAGAGAAGTGAAGATGAACATACCCTGTTGACTTCAAATGAACATAACTGAAGATTCCAACATCCAAATGACATGAAAATTTGTGAGCATATAGTAGACTTATAGAGCTAACTTTACCAAGTTAAATCACTGAAAATGATGCACCAAGCTCAGAGAAAACATCTCTGCAAGTTGACTGAGAAAACTGAGAGTAATGGCAGTGAGTAGTACACATCACAAGAACATGGAAAGATGAACTCAAATAATCATAAAAATGAAACTATATTGCTTGTACAATACAATGACTTACTGATACATATGTGTGCTTTGTAATCACACCTTGAAATGGCATAAAGCTCAGCTCTTGGAGGTCTTCACATAGGTCTCTCTAACCACGACTAAAACTGCCATCTATTTATAGTTGAGTTTGGGAGGCTAACTTCCCTCAATCACTCTCCAATCAATCAATGATTGATTTGATTCTCTACCTACCACAAATCACGAATTCGTGGCTCCTCCTTCCATTCTTGATCATGTGGGCTCAACCACTTAAGATTCTCTTAGTTTTACATTAAGTAAACTCTTCAAAAGTTACAAGAGGTAGTTCACCAGTGAACTTTACATAGTCTTCATTTTGAAGCTTCTTTAATGACTTTGTGAGACTCAAGCCAATACTTAGGCTTGTCATAGACTTGCTCCAACAGCTCCCCCTCAAGCCAAGTATGCTTGAGGTCTTCAATCTTCCAAGATTACCTGCAAACCAATCATAGCCTTGAATTTGCAAAGCTTTGTACCATCCAATGCTTTAGTTAGAATATCTGCACATTGTTGATGAGTGGACACATATGATATTTGAATCTCCTTGCTTAGGATCTTCTCTCGTACATAATGATAATGAACTTCAATATGTTTAGTCCTTGCATGAAAAATAGGATTAGCAGCCAAGTGAATAGAACTCATATTGTCACCAAAAATAGTTGGAGTTCCAAACTCCAATCCAAGATCTTTGAACAATGTCTTCATCCACATAGCTTCCTGTGTAGCTATGGCAAGACCTCTATATTCAGCTTCAGTAGAAGAGAGAGCAACTGTGGGTTGCTTCTTGGATGACCATGAAATAAGCTTTGAACCTGCAAAGGTAAGATAACCTGAAGTGCTCCTTCTATCTTCCTTGGAGCCAGCCCAATCTGCATCAGAAAATAGCTTCAAACCTAAATCAGATACATAAGGATAATAAAGTCCTTCATTTATGGTTCCTTTGAGATACTTGAGAATCCTTTTGGCAGCATCCATATGTGGTTTCCTTGGTGTGTGCATAAATTGACTTAGCACACTCACACTGTAACATATATCTACTCTTGTCAATGTGGCATAGTTGAGACTACCCACTAGACTTTGATATGATGTGATGTCCTCTATGAGTTCACCTTCATGTGAGCTCAATTTGTGATTGACCTCCATTGGAGTACCTGCAATCTTACAATCTTGCATCTTGAATTTTGCCAATATGTCCTTAATGTACTTTCTTTGAGTGAGAAACAAACCATGATCTTTGTAGACAACTTCCAAACCTAGGAAGTAGGTAAGTGAACCCAAATCACTTATCTTGAACTCTTCTCTCATCTGATCTTTGATCTTCTTCATACCATCTGCATCATTTCCTGTCAATATAATATCATCTACATATACACATAGGTAGATGACCTCGGAATTACTCTTTTTAATAAAGAGTGAAGGATCTGCTTTGCTTGGTTGAAAGCCTTTGTCCTGCAAGAATGAAACAAGCCTGAAATTCCAAGCTCTTGGAGCTTGCTTGAGACCATACAATGCTTTGTTAAGTTTACACACATAATCAGGATAAACTTGATTCTCAAAACCAGGTGGTTGTGCCATATATACCTCTTCTGTTGTGCCAAAACATCTAGTTGAAGTATCTTCCAATTCTTGGAAGAGGCAATACTAAGCAAAACCCTAATAGTAGGCATCTTTGCCACAGGAGAGAAAGTTTCCTCATAATCAATTCCCTGAGTTTGTGCAAAGCCTTTTGCTACAAGCCTTGCCTTATACCTGTTAATGGAACCATCAGAATTCTTCTTGAGTTTATAGACCCATCTTGAGCCTATTACCTTCATGGATGAAGTCTTGGGCACCAAATCCCAAGTGTTGTTTTCCTCAAGTGCTTCAATCTCTTTCTTCATTGCATGCTTCCATTCTGTTTTTGCTTTGGCCTCTTCAAATGATGATGGCTCCTCTTGGTTTATGTCCTATGCTATGTAGATAGAATGTTTAGTTACTAATGAGGTGTCAAACCCATACCTTTCTGGTTTTTTCTTTTCCCTCATAGATCTTCTTAGGCCATGATGTGATGATTCTGCCTCATGTCCAAGTTCCTCCAATTTTGCTTTACCTTTAGACTTCCATGCTTTGATCTTTTCCATCTGACATTCTTCATCATCCTCTGAGGTGTCTTGTTCTTCAATCTTTGATTGTTCTCTACCAAGCTTTGGAAAATCTTCTTCAAGATCATATGGTAAATTGATCTTCCTGCATGAATCTTCATACCATGAATTGTTCTCATCAAAAACTACATCTCTGCTTACCAAGAATCCTTTGTTGGTAGGGTTGTATAACCTGTAGCCCTTTTGATTGTTGTCATATCCAATAAATACACACCTTTCTGCTTTTGGATCCATCTTGCCTCTAACCTGTGAAGGAACATGAGCAAAAGCAATACATCCAAAAATTTTACAATGATCTAAACTTGGTCGTCTTCCATTCCAAGCCTCATATGGAGTCATCCCATCAAGGGATTTTGAAGGGAACCTGTTAATCAAGTAAGTGGCTGTAGATACAGCCTCAGCCCATAAGTAATTAGGTAAATGCTTTTCATTTAACATAGACCTTGCAGCTTCAACAATTGTCCTATTCCTCCTTTCTGCCACTCCATTTTGCTCAGGAGTGTACCTTGTAGTTACCTCTCTTTTGATTCCTCTTTCTTGAAGAAAAGAATCAAACTCATGGGAGAAGTATTCTCCCCCTCCATCTGACCTTAGCCTTTTTAGTAATTTACCTGTTTGATTCTCCACAAGAGCCAAATATCTTTTGAAACATGAAAAAACTTCATCTTTGTGTTTCATAAAGAATAGGATAGTCCATCTGCTGCAATCATCAATAAAGGAAACATAATACCTTGATCCTGATATTGAAGCTTCCTTGCTTGGTCCCCATACATCTGTATGAACCAACTCCAAGAGATCTCCATGCATATAACCTTTCTTCATGAATGGTAACCTGTGAGACTTTCCAAACTGACATGCACTACACTTATAAATCATATGTTGTTTTGACAAGTTAGGGAGTCCAAGTACACTTTGGTCCCTGCAAATTTGCTTTAATGACCTTTCACCAATATGTGCTAACCTTTTGTGCCATACTTCCAATTCTGTAAGTGTCTGACTACCATAATTAAAGAGAGCAATGTTTCTAGTGTCCTGTAATTCAAATGTGAACAATCTACCTGTCTTTTCACCTTTTGCAATTTTTTTGAATCCTTGACTTGGATCTTCAACAAATGCTCCTGCTTTTGTGAACCTGACTTGCAACCCTTTCTCTACTATCTGCCCAACACTTATCAAATTCTTTGTAATGGTAGGGACATAGAGTACCTTACTGAGTAGGTTGATGTTTCCATCAGGTGCTTTGACATTGCCTATTTTCTCCACAGGATGTTTTGTATCATCTCCTGTTTGTACCTCATGCTTATTCCTTGGATCTTCTAAATCTGATAGGAGTGCCACATTTCCTGCCACATGATTTGAACAACCTGAATCTATGTAGAAAATATGCTCATCAGATTTACCTTGTGGCATAGCCATGTTCATGATCAATAATGAATCCTCTTTGTTTGAGTCTTCTGTGTAGTTATTGTAGTCTCTCCTTCCTTTGTAGCCTCCTTGATAGTTTGAATGATTGTAGTTGTTGTAGTTGCCATGGTAGTTGTTGAACCTTCCTCTTGAGTAGCCATAACTTCCTCTATTGTATCCTCTGCCTCTTTGATTCCTGGAATTCCTAAAGCAATTTTCAGTTGTATGATTAGTTAATCCACAAATAGAACATGAGTTGGAGTCTTGGGATCTCCCCCTGCCTTGTCTACCTCCTCTTCCTCTACCTCTGCCATGTCTTCCTCTACCTGCATAGTTAGCTTGATATGTACCTGCTTCATCATCCACTTTCTTTGCCTTTCCTTTGTTATCTTTAGACTTGCTTTTATCCGTGTATAAAGCTGAAGATTGATTACCTTTAGAGCTTTCTCCATTTTTGATAAGCTTTGCCTCTTGAGTAAGTAATTGTCCACTCAGTGTGTTGAAATCAGGTACATGCATGTCCATGTACAAATCCATAGCTGTGGTGAATGCTTCCCACTTATCATCTGCCTTCAAGCCATTGATGACCTGCCTTACAATTTGCTCTTCATCTATTACCTCTCCAATGCTTCCCAACTGATCTGCTATGTCCTTGAGCTTTGTGACAAAATCAGTCACATTTTGTTTGGGAGCCTTCTTGAGAGTTGTGAACTCCAGCCATAGTTGATGCTTCCTGGCTTTGGTACTTGAAGAAAAGAAAGCTTCAAGTGCATCCCACACTTCCTGAGATGTCTTACAACTTCTAATGTGAGGCAACAAAAAATCTGAGATAGAGTTGAGGAGATAAGACCTTGCAAGTGCATCCTTGGAGCACCATGTGCTCAATCTTTCTTGCTCTTCTTGTGTTGGTTGACTTTTGTTCCTGAAACTTGGCATAACTTCATCTCCAGCCACACAACCATATAAACTTCTACCTTGGAGATAAGCTTCCATTCTTAATGACCAAGCTGAGTAGTTACCTCTGTCCAATTTGTCAATTGATGAAGGAAATCCATCTGCCATGTTGTCCAACCTTGCTCTGATACCACTGTGAAGAGATGGATAGGTATGTGTTGAAGATGAAGAGGTGTTGCAAAATCTTTGCTCTACACCAGCCAAATGAACTCCAGGAGTAGATGGTGGGCCCTTTTAGCTTGCCAATGGATGTATTAGACACCCTATGTACCTTGGAAGATCACTCTCAAAAAGATAGATCAAAACAGATAAGTTGGAGTTAGCTCAGAGGTGAAAACTTGCTATTCTTGGTTGATACACCTGTCCAGTGTTTTACATAATTCTCTGAGCACAGCAGCAATTAGATTAATTCCTCTTGGGGAAGGCTAGGTAGCTTAAAGAGCTAACTTTAGAGAGTAATCTCATCAAAAATAACAAACCACACACTGAGAATGACTTTTAACAAGTGATGACATCATCCCGATTTTCACGGGCTGCTACAGAAATAGACTAGTGAGTAGAAAAAGTAACATAACTCAAGATGTAAGAATCCAATGATCATGAAAATTTGTATGCTTATACTAGACGGTAAGTTAAATCCAATAAGCTTGAAATCACGGAATTTGGATGAGTAAACACTGAGAAATGACTCTGACAAGATGACTGAAAAAGTCGGGTACCTAACAGAGAAGTGAAGATGAACATACCCTGTTGACTTCAAATGAACATAACTGAAGATTCCAACATCCAAATGACATGAAAATTTGTGAGCATATAGTAGACTTATAGAGCTAACTTTACCAAGTTAAATCACTGAAAATGATGCACCAAGCTCAGAGAAAACATCTCTGCAAGTTGACTGAGAAAACTGAGAGTAATGGCAGTGAGTAGTACACATCACAAGAACATGGAAAGATGAACTCAAATAATCATAAAAATGAAACTATATTGCTTGTACAATACAATGACTTCTTGATACATATGTGTGCTTTGTAATCACACCTTGAAATGGCATAAAGCTCAGCTCTTGGAGGTCTTCACATAGGTCTCTCTAACCACGACTAAAACTGCCATCTATTTATAGTTGAGTTTGGGAGGCTAACTTCCCTCAATCACTCTCCAATCAATCAATGATTGATTTGATTCTCTACCTACCACAAATCACGAATTCGTGGCTCCTCTTTCCATTCTTGATCATGTGGGCTCAACCACTTAAGATTCTCTTACTTTTACATTAAGTAAACTCTTCAAAAGTTACAAGAGGTAGTTCACAAGTGAACTTTACATAGTCTTCATTTTGAAGCTTCTTTAATGACTTTGTGAGACTCAAGCCAATACTTAGGCTTGTCATAGACTTGCTCCAACAAAAGTTACTTATTATCAAGGGATACAAGCGACACAAAATATGGTGGCTAATATGCTCACATGCATTAAAGAAGCGGATAAACAACAATCATTTCCTTAGAGTGCATTTCAAAGGTCTTATCCATACGAGCTCAAATAATATGAGCAAAAGTATCAGCTAAGTTAGACATTGGTAAAGATGAGATTCTACAATTGGATGTGACAACCATTGTGAGTATCTTTACATTGATTAATTTTAATATTTAAGTATTGGAATCTCAATTTTTCTTAACCCTTTTCTGTCTTTACAACTATTAATTTTTGAAAACGAAAGGTGGTGTCAAAGACTTGAAGAAATTCGATTTCAGGGAGAGACTATTCAACGTGGTAGGACATGAAGACATTCAAGGATGAAATCATCAAAATATGCACATGGAATACTCACTGAAGTGAAAGGCCTTATCATGAGCGCTCTACAGATATCCTTTTATGATAAATGTTAAACAATGAATCCTCTAAATAGAAAAGCCTTTGTTTTAACTTTTGGTGAAAGTTATGCGGGCCATAGTTTGAAGAGATCTGCGCCAGTTATAACATAAGAGATAGATGACTTGGCCATAGTGCTTTACAACGTAGGAAACTACTTGACAAACATTCAGAATAATTTAGATGCAATTCTTCCATATTGTAACTTTTTTAGGCGTCCAAGGTTCTTGTTTTGCATCAATTTGCTTTGCAATTGTTGTTTCTAACCTTTATTATGTTGAATATTCTTCTTTCTTCCGATGGAGGCATGCTCAGAGCGTTGATTTCTGTAAGTCTAGGCTTGTAGCTAAAGGTTCTGGTCAAGAAAAGATAAAACGAAACTATTCATGGCGTTTCACCTACATGCCATATGACCACTTTTGTAGTACTGTTGAGCTTGTACCTAAAAAATGGTCGCAATGTTCATCATTTGGACATAAGAACAAGATGACGCCTATAATCCTAATGGGTAACTTATCTTTGTACATTCTCTTGGTAATGCATTTAGTATTGTGTGTTATGCTCTAAGCTTCTACTCCCTTGTGTTGTTCATATGCTTTTGTCGACCTCAAACTCCAACAATTGGTATCAGAACAAGTCCCCGCTTCATTTAGGGCATCTTCAACACTTATCCCGTCACAATTTCCAAATCGCACAGAATTTCGTTAGCATACTCATGGTGATTAGAAGTTCAAAATAGCTTCATTTTAAGGTGTCAAAATCACAATTTGAGTTGGTTTCGGTCTTCGAACGACCTATCGTAGTGCCTATGTAGGCAATTTTGTCTTTTTGTGCCAAAGATATATATAGGTTTTGGTTCTCCACTATAAGCATCTCAAAGTCTACTACAAGTTTATTAGAACTCGATAGGATAGTTCTATTCAAATTTTTGAGATATAGTCATTTTTGTGCATCAGGGTATTTTAGTCAGTGCCCATGGCTGAAAGCACTAATGTATTCCCTATGCAGCCTATTGAGGATACGTTGGATGGTACCAATAACCCATTATGGGATTATATGATGCATCATGTATTGGTTGCAAACGGATTGTGGAATATTGTGTAGGGTGTTAAAAACATCATATTAGACTTGCAAACATAGTTTTTTTTTTTTTTTAATGTAAAGGAAGTTCGGCAATAGCCTACTCTCCCGGACTTGAATTAAATAAAGAAAAGTACAAGAGAAGGGGACTAGTGCCCACGGGACCCCCCAAATCCCACAAAGCAGGGGAAGCTTTTGCAGAGCTTAGATGACATTACAAAGAAGGTTAATTACCCTCTCATCATCCTCATGTGGGGCCCACTTGGGTTTAAGCTTGTTATCGATCAAAAGGAGTACTTGATGATGCCTAAAGGGGGGGGATTTTTTACAGTTGACGATCCTTTTGCCAAGGAGGAACAACGATTTCTCAATTGACCACTCCTTGGGGGAGTCACCGAAGTTGAAAGCACATCTTTCCCGCCAGATTTTCCATAGAACCTCCCCTCTGATGGCGTCCAGAGAGTCGCGGAGCAGCCGATCGCTTCTCCCAGCAGGGCTTGCTGCCAATTGAGACGTTTTTGAAGTCTAATTCTCTTTCCAACCACCTGCCAGAGTCTGTTGGAGTTGGGGCAGGTAAAGAAGATGTGTGAAACATCTTCGATAGACCGGTGGCAGCGTTTGCACCAGGGAGGGATCCCACAAATTTTGCTAGCCTTAAGGTTGGTCCAGATTCCGTGATGAAGAATTTGCCATAAGAGGACAGACTTTTTGATTTCTACGAGGGGGTGCCAGATAGCCATGAACTTCATGTCCCACCGAAGCCGCGTCCATGAGAGGCACCACTTTTTGTTGAGGTTAACCTGATAGTCGATCGTTTCTTTGATGTTTGGGATTTTTGATAGACTATTCCCATTATGCCATTTGAGACCAAGCGAGCTCGGCATGTCGTGTCCCATGAGAAGGCGAACTTTGTGTCGGTCCCAAGCGAGAAATCTGCTTTGCAAAGTGTTCCATTCTTCATGTGAAATGTTGATGCTGGGGTCAATATCCTCAAAGTTGATCCAGCGGTTGGTGTCTTGTTTCCAGAGATGTTTCCATTTTTTGAAGCCTTTGTTCCATAGCTTCTTGGCGTTTTGAATGTTCCAAGATTCCACACTCCGGATGCCATGGATCGGAAACCAGATAGAGTCATTTTGTCTGATACCGGCAGCCCACTTCCAGTCTTCACTTATTCTTGTGAAGCTTTTGACTTTATTCCAACTCTTCCAAAGGGAGCACACCAGATTAGAGCCTTTCGGGAAGACGGGGATCGGGGAAAACAGCAAGGTCAAGATGTCAAGATTCAACTTGCAAACATAGTTGCTGAAGTTGATGTAGATGGTGTTGAAGATGGTGATATTCTTCAGGTTGTTGTTTGTATTGATGTAATGAGGCACATACTGCAAAGCAAATTTTTTGGGATGATAGAGATGCTCAAGCACATGCATTGATATCCTAGCCTACATAACATGCCATAATTCCCCATGTTTGCTCCTCCAAAATAGCAAAGGATGCTTGGGATACACTAACCACTTTTTACCATGCAAATAATGAGGCTCGTGTTGCTTACCTCCAAAAATAGTTGGAAAGTGAGCACATGAATGAAGGAGATTCCACGGAAAGTTTTTTGACAAAGATCAAAGATTTAAAGGAGCAATTGATTTGTGCTAATGAAGTCTTGCTTGATTGTTCACTTGTGGAGACTCTATTGAATGGTCTTTTAGATTCATATAAGAGTTTTTCTTCTACTCTTCAATTGATGATCAAAGGCAATCCACATGCCTTAACATTTGAGTTATTCTTTGTTATGTTGCAAGAAGATTAGTCTAGGTAGAATAGGTCCATTACACATGTTGCAGATCAAGCTTTCCTAGCTTGTTGGAAGGGAAAAGGTAAATGGAAATATTCTAATAGTAAGCATAAAATCTGCTAATTCTACACAACCAATGAAGGATGACAAAGATGAAAAAAAAAAACAAAACTTGTTTTTCAAATAGTGTAAAGGAAATGATCATGTCATAAAGACTTGTCCAAAACTGGCTATAAAAGAGGCAAAGAAGAATGAGGCTCGAATGGCTATTGAAGAGGCCTCTACATTCAAAAGAGAGTCTGCTAATCTTGTGCAAAATGAAGAATGGGAATTTACCACTATTTGTAGTTATGAACTATCTTCACATGAAGAGTGTATGTCTGTAGTAGACTCAGATGCTTGGTATTTTGATAGTGGTACAACCAAAAATATTACCTCTTCATGCAGTTTATTCACTTCACTTGAGCCTGCTTCTACAGGGAATACTGCCGCATGTGCCATTAACTCCTCTTATCTTGTCATGGGAGTTGATAAGATCATTGTGACTACTACTGATGGTAGTTCTTTTACATTGTTGGATGCTTTATTTATGCCAAAGATCAAGAAAAATATGTTATGAGTTTCAACATTACCCAAGATCAGCTTGGTTATAAAATTTGTTGATGATAGATGTAAAGTTCATGATCTATCAAATGGCAATGTCATTATTGCTCCTATCATTTTATGTTGTGGGCTAAATAAGTTCATAGATTATGAAAATTCTATGAATGATTCAACACGTGGAGTACATGACTCTTAGGCTATGTCACATGCAAAACTCTGTCATGCATGCTTTGGTCATGTGAATTTTGGTACTTTGCTACATCTAAAGAAATCTAAAATGGTGTCCTCTCTGCCAAACTATGAGGTGCCTACTAAACATGTTTGTGAAGGATATATTTCGGGCAAAATTCCGTGTTCCTAGTTCCCAAAAGATGGTTCAGTTCCAGCTACTAAAAAGTTGTAGCTTATTCATAGTGATGTGTGTGGTCCTATGGAGACACCTTTTTGTAGGAACTATCTTCACTTGTGACTTTCACTGATGCTTTTTCCAAGTGTGCATGGGTATATCCATTGAAAGCAAAGTTGGAAGTGTTTATATGCTTCAAACTGTTTTTGGTTTTTGCTCAAAATCTGTCAGCATGTAAAATAGGCAACCTCTATTCCAACCGAGGGTGGGAATATATGTCTTTTGATTTTAATGCATTTTTGGCTAAATGTGGGATAAAACATCAGTGTATAGTGCCATATGAACCTCAACATAATGGAGTTGCAAAAAGGGAGAACAGGTCACTCATGGAGATGGTGAGGTGTATGGTCAAGAGTCACAATTTACCACATAGTTTCTAGCTTCAGGCTATTATGCATGAAGCACATGTACTTAATAGGTGTCCCACTAAAGCATTGCGATATATCACGCCATATGAGGCTTGGCATGGTTGCAAGTAATTTTTTGCTCACTTGTGTTTCTTTGGTTGTCTCATGTATGAATTGTTTCTTCAAGAACAACGTTGGATATTGAATGATAAAGTAGTGAACTATATTTTTGTTGGGTATAGTTCTGAAAGCAAAGGATATCATCTTTATCATCCACAAACTAAACGCATTTTGGTTAGCCATGATGATGTTTCTATGGGAGATGTCCAGCCACTCCATTCATGTTCTAAGGAGACATCAGTTAGCTACAATTTGAAAGATATGTATGAAACTTTTCTTCCTTTTTTTATAGGTGGATTGTCTAGTATTGGTACAAATGAAGCAATTTCTTAGCCTTTATAGGCTTCATGTGATGATGTAGATCATTCCATTTCTAATGCAAATTTACATGATGCACTTGTTGATGAGAGAATTGATATTGAGGAGGCAAAAACTATGCCAAAATGGTTGTGTAGTTGCAGCTCACACTATTTGGAACGTACATAAGTTGGTCATTAAAACTAACTTTCTGAATGGTGACTTGCATGAAGAAATGTATGTTTTTCAGCCCCATGGTTGAAAAAGGCATTATATGGTTTGAAGCAAGCACCATGTGCTTGGTATGAAAAGAAATATGCCCACCTGATTCCACATGGTGTTGAGAACAGTCAAAGTGAGAGCACCTTATATGTTAAGCATGGAAATGGATGTGCTTCTCATCATTGATTGTCTATGTTGATATCATGCTGCTTACTGCTCCTCATGAGAAGCATATTTTTTATTCTAAGGCTAATTTGCATGCCTCATTTGAGATGTCCAATTTGGGGCATTTGCACCATTATTTAGGCATTCAATTTATGCAAGTTTATGGAGGAATAGCTTTCTCTCAAACAGAATATATTAACACATTATTGTAGCATTTTGGCCTTGAAGACTCCAAACCTATTGCTACTCCTACGCAGACACAATTCTGATTGAGTCTTCATGATGTTGGAGATGCATTTGATAATGTTCTCTATGAGAAGGCTAGTGGATGCTTGATTTACTTATGCATTACCCATCCTAGATACACTACAACATATGAGGGGCATACCGATGCTGTCTATATTCAGGGTCACCCCGCGGCGTCAATATAGATGTTGGAAAGATCTAATTAAGCACACTGATATTGCAAGGATGTGAACACTTGGTTGGTGGATCAATTCAACTGCCTGGTTCGATGGCTCATGCAGGGTGATTTCTAGCAATGTAGATAAATTATGGAATATTGAAAGATGATTAGTAGTTTACTTGTATAAGTGCTTTGGTACAATTAGTTCCTCACAATTATTGAAAATCTTCATTCTCATTGTTCTTAAAGTACCCTCGAAAACAATTGGAGAGTAAGCACATGAATGAAGGTGATTCTATGGACAGTTTCCTAACAAAGATCAAAGACTTGAAGGAACAGTTGATTTCTGCTGATGATTTTATACTAGATAGCTCACTTGTGCAGACCGTTCTGAATGGTCTTCCTGATTCATATCAGGATTTTGCTTCTACTCTTCGGTTGATGATGAAAGGCAATCCAAATGCCTTATCATTTGAGGAGTTAGTCTCTATTCTATTGCAGGAAGATCAGTCCAGGTAAAACAGGTCCATTATGCGAGTTGCAGATCAAGCTTTCCTGGCTAGTCAGAAGGGCAAAGGAAAATGGAGCTCTTCAACTAGTAAGCAGAAATCTGCTAATTCTGCATATTCGAAGAAGGAAGATAAAGATGAGAAGAAATCAGACAAGCAGAAATTGTTTTGTAAGTACTGTAAAGGGAATGATCATATCATAAAGAAATGTCCAAAACTGGCTGCTAAAGAGGCAAAGAAGAAAGAGGCTAGAATGGTTGTTGCAAAGGCCTCTACACCAAAAACAAAGTCTGCAAATCTTGTGCAGGAAGAAGAATGGGCGTTTAGTATTGTCTGCAGTTTTGACCCATCTTCTCATGATTAGTGCATGTCTACAGTAGACTCAGATGTTTGGTATTTTGATAGTGGGGCAACCAAACATATTACCTCGTAGCGTAGTTTCTTCTCTTCACTTGAGCCTGCCCCTACAGGGAATACTCTTACATGCGCCAACAACTCCTCTTATCCTGTTATGGGAGTTGGTAAGATCATTTTGACTAATACCGATGGTAGTTCTTTCACTTTGTCAGATGCTTTATTTGTGCCAGGGATGAAGAAGAATTTGTTATCAGTTTCTGTATTAGCCAAGATTGGCTTGGTTGTGAAATTTGTTGATGACAGATGTATAGTTCATGATCTGTCAAATGGCGATGTTATTATTGCTTCTGGCATTTTATATCGTGGGCTGTATAAGCTCATAGACTATGAAAGATCTGAAAATGATTTGGCATGTGCAGTAAATGATTCTCAAGCTATGTCAGATGCAAAGCTTTGGCATGCATGCTTTGGTCATCTAAATTTTGCTAGTTTGCTATGCCTGCAGAAATCTGAAATGGTGTCCTCTTTGCCCAAACTTGAGGCACCTAGAAAACATGTTTGTGAAGGCTGTATCTTGGGTAAAATGCAGCGTTCCTCCTTTCCAAAAGATGGTTCAGTTCAGGCTACATAGAAATTGGAGCTTGTACATAGTGATGTCTGTGGTCCTATGCAGACACCCTCTTTTGGATATTACCTTTACTTCGTGACTTTCATTGATGATTTTTTGAGGCATGCATGGGTATATCCACTCAAACTAAAGTCCGAAGTGTTCATGTGATTTAAACAGTTTTTGGTTTTGGCTGAAAATCTGTGAGCATGTAAAATGGGCACCCTCCGTTTTGATCGAGGGGGGGAATATATGTCTTCTGATTTTAATGCATTTCTGGCTGAATGTGGGATAAGACACCAGTGTACAGTTCCGTATACACCTCAACAGAATGGAGTTGCGGAACGAAAGAACAAGTCACTCATGGAGATGGCAAGGTGCATGGTCAAGAGTCAGGCTTTACCACATAGTTTCTGGCTTGAGGTTGTCATGTGTGCACCATATGTACTGAACAGGTGTCCCACTAAAGCGCTGCAGTCTATCACTCCATATGAGGCTTGGCATGACCGTAAGCCATCTGTTGTTCATCTGCGTGTTTTTGGTTGTTTGGCATATGCACTAGTGCCTGAACAACATCGCAGAAAATTGGATGATAAGGTAGTAAAATGTATTTTTGTTGGGTACATTTTTTAAATTAAAGGCTATTGTCTGTATCATCAGTAGACTAAACGCATTTTGGTTAGCCATGATTTGTCTTTGTGGAAGATGTTATTCAGCCATTGCTTTCATGTACTAAGGAGACATCTGTTAGCTCCAAAGACATGTATGATACTTTGATGCCTCTTTCTACAGGTGGATAGTCTAGTGTTGGTCCTAATGAGGCAACTTCTCAGCCTTTGCAGGTTTCATATGATGATGCAGATCATTCCATTTCTTATGCAGATTTACATGATGCACTTGTTGATGAGAGAGCTGATATTGAGCACGCCAAAACTATGCAAAAATGGCTCGTGCAGACTTTGCGTGACAGCAAATTAGATGCACCTTTGTCATATCGCACTCGTTCAGGCTCTCATAGTGCCTCCTTTGCATCACATTGCTATGCTATGGCTGCGTCTAGTCTCTATGATGAGAATGAGCCTGTTTCTTTTGATGAAGCACAGAATTCAGAAAATTTGATGGCTGCTATGCAATCTAAATATGATGCTATAATGAAGAATGGTACATGGTCTTTATGTGACTTGCCTCTTAGCAAAAAGGCCATTGGCACTAAGTGGGTATACAAGCTGAAGCGTAAACCCGATGGTACAGTTGACAGGTATAAGGCTAGGCTTGTTGAAAAGGGTTATGCGTAGGAAAGAGGCATTGATTTTGATGAGACCTTTGCACCTACATGCCCTATGACTACTGTTCGGAGCATTTGTGCACTTGCAGCCCATCATGGTTGGAATGTACATCAGTTGGACATTAAAACAACATTTCTGAATTGTAACTTGCATGAAGAAGTGTATGTTTTTCAGCCCCGTGGCTTTGTGCAGAAAGGGCATGAAAACCAGGTGTGCAGGTTAAAGAAGGCATTATATGGTTTAAAGCAAGCACCACGTGCTTGGTATAAGAAGATACATGCCTATCTAGTTGCACATGGTTTTGAGAATAGTCCAACTAAAAGCACCTTATATGTTAAGTGTGCTAATGATGTGCTTCTGATCATTGTTGTCTATGCTGACGACATGCTGCTCACTGGTCCTATTGAGAAGCATATTGCTGATTTCAAGGCTGGTTTGCATGCCTCATTTGAGATGTCTGATTTGGGGCATTTGCATCACTATTTGGGCATTTAGTTTATGCAAGTTGATGGTGGAATGGCTTTGTATCAAACGAAATATATTGACACATTATTGCAGCATTTTGGCCTTGAAGATTGTAAGCCTATTGCCACTCCTATGGAGACAGGTTTATGATTGAGTCTTCATGATGCTGGAGATGCATTTGATGTTGTTCTCTATCAGCAGGCTGTTGGATGCTTGATTTACTTATGCATTACTTGGCCAAATATTCAGTTTGCTGTCTCACAGATGAGGAGGTTTATGCATTGCCGAGGAGTCACGCATTGGAAGGCGCTTAAGCGCATCTTTCACTGCTTGAGTAGTACTCGGCTACTTGGGTTGTTTTATCCCAAGGAGGGATCACTACCGCCAAATTTTCATGCTTTTTCTGACTCAGATTGGGCTGGTTGCTATGACACTCGTATGTCCACCAGTGGTTTTTGCTTCATGCTTGGTAGCTCATGTATATCTTGGTTGAGGAAAAAGTAGCCTACTGTGGCCACTTCGAGTTGTGAGGCTAAGTATAGGGCAGCTTTCACAGCGACTATTGAGTGTGTGTGGCTCAGATGGCTTATGGCTGATTTGGGTGTTGGCCAATCTTCTGCCACCACCATCTTCACTGACAGTCAGAGCGCATTGGCAGTTGTGAGGAACCCTGTGTTCCATGCTCGCACTAAGCACATTGAGGTGCATTATCACTATGTCAGGGAGAGGTTCTCTGTTGGGGAGATCAGCTTGGCATATGTGCCCATGCAGGAGAACATTGCAGACCTTTTCACGAAGGCTCTGCCTAGGGAGAACTTTGAAGCTTTCCGCAAAGCTTTGGGCTTACTTCCTTTTGTGGAGTGATTTCCACATAGCTCGGCACTTCTTTATACATGAGTGCCAGCTCCTTGTTCCCCGCATCACTCCCAGGGGGGATTTGTTGATATATTTAGGTAGTGATGTGTGTGAACACACTAGGACCGCCAGGGCACTTTCTTCCCTCTTTAGGAGGTTTTTTCCCCCGGCTTGTATATACGCCTATAGCCCTAATGGGCTACTTATCTTTGTAAATTCTCTACTAATACATTCAGGATTGTGTGTTTGTGCTCCAAGCTTCTTCTTCTTCCTTGTGTTGTTCGCGTGCTTCCGCAGACATCTATCTCCAACATTAAATACATAGAGAATGACAATATTCTTTGTGATCAAGATAAATTTGATGAATTAAAAGTTCAACCATATGATGATAAAAATATTCCAAATAAAGTTGATAATGACAAAGATATAAGGAAATGGCTACAAACATGTATATTGAACATTAAGCAAAATACTTAAAGCTCTTCTAAACTTATAAAAAAGATGGAAAAGAAATTAAGAGAATAATTTTCTACAAAATGTCTCCATGTTGGTACAGGCATTGTGGAAAAATGCATTCATATCGTAAGCAAAAAGTCTCATGGTAATCTAGCCATGATTATGGGGCCACAAGAGGCCTTTGATATTACCAACTTCCACCTATTGTTCAACTAGCTAGCTAAGCCCTTTTGTGGCAATGCCAAAGAGAAGGGGAGCCAATGGGCACCCTTGTCCATCGATCGTTTTAATTTTATGGCCTTTGAGAGATGGCCATTGACATTAATTTGAATCGATGCATTACCCAATAGGGTGAAGATTGTCTTGGTGAGTTTCTAGTTGCAACCGAGATCTTTAAGTGATTGTAAAATATAGTCCCTATCTAGCCTCTCGTAAGCTTTGTCATAGTTGATCTTGAGAAACACCACATCTTGTCTTGACTCATCAACAAAATCGAGAGCTTCCCAAATATCAATTATGCCTTCTAATATTGACATACCTTTGACGAAACCTCTTTGGTCCTCGCTTAGCCAAACTCTCAGATGGTTGGAAATTTTGTTGGCTATGACTTTAGCAATGATCTTATATCATTGATAATTCTAAGGCTTTATTAAATAGTTATGTCACTACTAATAAAAAATTTGATTATATCTCTTTTTTGATCTATTATTTACCCTCTCCACTATGAAAGAAGCTTATCCTATGTTTTGTGCCATGTTCCACAAATGATCTTCTCTTTCATTCGACTATTATAACTTTAATTCATTTCTATGAGTCCACGTCGTTTTTGTATCGACCTATGATGGTGCTCTAAGCCATTGTGGAGGTGCTTTTGGTGGTGTTCTTTCGGCGGCATTCTTTTTCAAAAGAGAGAAGCTTTGTTATGATTTCTATGATCATAGAGAGGTTTTAGATGCGAAGTTAGCTCATTTTCGCACCCTCCCAACTCTTTTCACCTCTCTTTCGCATTCTTCCACCCTTGTTTTTGGCAGATGTTCGAGGTTCCTACTCATATTTAGTGACCTTTTTCATAGAATTGGCGATGGATATGCAATTTTATATTTCTTATAAATATTTTTCGGTGCTCTTTTCACTAATCTTGTGATGGCTTCAAACTCATTTTGACGGCATTTTGGTGTTAAGTCCTTTTCTTTTGATGCTTAATCTCACTAGAGACACATTATAGAGATCATATCATATTCACGGTGAATTCCACTTAAAGGCATAACATTATATTGTCTACCGGGAATTCAAACTCTTTTCCCCTTCAATATTTGATAACCAAGTATTCTCTTGAATTTCTAGCTAATCAGTCATCATTATCCTCTTCATCACAATGTGAAGATCTATCTTTTTTGAGGTACATATATCAAAATCTAATGCTTTGCATGCATGACTTGTTAATATTCATCTCTTTTAAGGAAAAACAATTGACATCTATTGCATGTTGATGCTATGTTAAATGGTTATATCACTAATAATTAGACACTTGGTTATATCTCCTTTGTGATACACTGTTTTCCTTCTCTATTATGGAAGAAGCTTATCCAATGTTTTGTGCACACTTCAAGTCCATGTTCATGAAATGATTCTCTTTTCCATTGTATTATTTCAACTTTAGTTCATTTCTATGAGTGCATCTTCTTTTTGTATTAATCTACTTGTATTTAGGAGACTTCCATTTAGCTTCCTCTTTGTATTCATTTTCCTTACATTAAATTAATCCCACATTGGGTGTATTTTGAAGAGCCTCCCTTAAAATCTAAATAACGTGGTCCTCTCTTCATTTTATGGTTCACCTGGAAGAGGCATTTTATCTCTCCTTGGAGTGCCCAGCACGGAGGAAAATAATGCATTAGAAATGAGCCAGAGATAAAAATCAATAGCTGCCGATAACTCCCTTGCGCCATTGTGTGTGTGTGTGAGAGAGAGAGAGAGAGAATGAAATTTGGATTTTCATATCCATATGCAATTGAGCTTGCAGTACGAAAAATATCCTCGACTAGAACCTTTCCTGCACGAGCGTTGCCGCCCCTTCTTCTCTCTTGGAGGTAGAGAAAGAAAACACCTTTGCCTTTTAGAGAGAGAAAGAGAGAGCACCTTCGTCTCCTCTTGCTTACACGCAGATTTTGTGGCTCGGCGGAATCAAGTGTACACACAGGATCAACAAACAATGGAAGGGGCTCTTGTTCCTGCCATAAATAAAAGGGAATGAGTTCGAGAGCTGGATTTTCTAACAAAAGCCAGAGTAACGTGTGACGCGCAACACAATTATATTTCACCTTTTACTTTTTTGTTTCTTTTACACAAAGATTACAAAAACAGCAACGTCCACTTTGAATCAAGATGGACAACATGTATTGGGCTTTGACAAGAGTGATATGAAGAATTAGATTGGTATAAGCGATTGTTTTATTCTTTATTAGAGATAGAGAGAGAGAGAGAGCAAAATAGAGAGATAGAGAGAGAGATAGAGAGAGATGAAAGAGAGACAGAGGGATGAAAAAGAGAGAGAAAGAGAGAGTGATAGAGAGAGAGAGAAAGAGAGACATGAAAGAGAGAGAGAGAGAGAGAAAGAAAGAGATAGAGAGAGAAATAGAGAGAGATACATACACACACATGCATACTCATGTACATGCATGCATACATATTACATGCACATGCATATGCATACATACATAAACTACACTCTCACATGCATACACGTACAAAAACACGCATACACACATATGCATACACACATATGCATACACATACACTCTCACATGCATACACACATATACATACACACAATGTTTCACACATATGCACATATATACATACACACATAGACAAACATATATACACACACACTCACATGCATACATACACGCTCATGCATTTTTATGCATATGCATGCATACATACACACATATAGATACACACATGTACATACAAACACATATACATATGCACATGCATATGCATACATACATACATACACACATATATACATGCGTGAATGCACACACATATACATACATGCACATGCATATGCATATGGACACACATATAGTTACATGCATGTATACACACACAAAAGAGACACACATATACACACATACATACACATACAGACACATGTACATACACACATGCATACACACATATACACATACATGTTGGTGTAATTCACAAGCCTACACATTTGGCTTGATGGATACATTGAAGTCCATACACATATGGAGAAGCATAGGAACTCATGTTAGTGGTTAATTACCACTTTACCTCTCTGTAAAAGTCCAATTGACATGGAATCATTGTAAACACCTACCAAAAGGGATTCGTGGAAAAAGGTTAGCTTTGATTGATAGAATATCTCCTAGAATATAGAAGCTTGATCATAGGGAGCCAAAAGTTTGAATTTGAATTCAAATTTTTACTCACTCTCTATAAAAGTGGTCATGAAAAAGTAGTGGTTAGAACTCATCATTCCCGAGCTTCTCATTACTGATTCTGAGTGTGTGTGAGGCCTACACTCTAGCCCACACCTATCTACACCATTAGGAAAAGACATTCATGCCAATGGTATTGTATACAAGTGTTCATTAATACATACATTCTCATTACTCATCTTTGAGTTCTCTGTTATACTACTTGAAAGTCTGTCAACTTGTGGAGTGCATATCTCGGTCATTTCTCCTCCAAACTCAAAGATTCAAAGCTTGTTGGATTCAACTTGAAGTTGTATACATGCTATCAAAAATTGACGAGATTCTCCTTCATCAAGGTGCTCTCTCACTTGGTGATAAGGCTTTTGAATATGTTTGGTCTATGCATGAAACATTGGATTTTGTTCAATGTCCAATGCACTCTCACTATTAGTGAGAATAAATGAAGTAATATCAATCTCCATGCTAAGATGTGTCACAAAAATGCTAGTTTGTGCCCTCTGACTAGGCTAGAAAAGAGTTTATAACTATACTTTTGATTATAAGATCACCCATGTAGGGAAACGAATACAAGTATATGTAAGTGATACAAGAAGTCCCACAACTTGGGACTGATAGATATGGATAACTAGACTAGAAAGAATATAAGATATCCCACAACCTAAGACTATAGGTGTGAAACTCGATATGTGAATTAAAAGAACTAGATGAAGTAGATAAAAGAAAAACCTTGAGAAGATCTTTTACTATGAGATTACAAGAGGAGAAGAGTAGATGTCTAAGAACTAGACTAATAAAGACTAGAACAAGGAATAGAACAAGACGTAGAACTAGAACTTCAAAAGTACTTACTTGGTGATCATGAATCCTTGAGCTCCCAAGATTGGCATTCAAAAATATTTGTATATATGTGGCCAAACCCTCGTTATATAGGTTTTCAAGGGCAGTAGAGATTCCATCTTAGGGAATCTAATGTTCAACATTGTAGAGGAGGTACTGGGGTATCTACTTTTAATGGGAGCATGCAGCAAGCACTCCAGTACTTCACCTACTCAAGGGAGGTTCTCCTTAGGGAAATATACCCTTTAACACTTCTGTGAGTAGGTCGATATCAATGATTGCACAAAGTTGTGAATACTCAAGAAAATATTAATGACAACTGACAATAAAGGAAGACCAATCACTCCTTAGTCCGAATAGATGATTACAACATAGGCAAGAGAAATGCTCTAAAGTTGATGCTCTGGGCTAGCATGCCACTCCAGAACTAAACAACATCAATACAAGGGATTCATCCAATCCGTACAATGGACACAACTAGATGTAGACTAGCACTGATCAATACAAAGCATGAAGACTTGCTCTAAGGGGAAGAGCACGAAATACCAATGACTCACAATGAATGACAAAACCAAGCCACTCTCTTCACACTATAGTGCTATTAGCCCTCACTGGGAAGCCCACGCTCTGTATCCTCACCACAGAGTGACTTCCTATAGTAGGCTTGTAGCCACAGAGTGCCAAGAGAGGACCCCTGTACGTATGTATGTAAATGTGTATATCTGAATGTATATCTCTCAATCTCAAATGAACACAAATCCATTGCTTTTATAGGCTCCAATAGGCCAAGAGGGCCTTGCCGATTCCTCACGTCCACTGATCATGCGTCGATTGATTACCCAAGATTGGAAGGGTAGATCAAATATTCCACTTGATTTGAATTGGATCCTCAAAAATAGGTAATCGTCATGAATGGTTGGCGAAAACCATCATTTCTTCATCTCCACCTTTACCAGTTACCTTTTACCTTTCCACTTGCAATCTGAGATCCTCATTTTGTGCCACGCGTGGTATT
>CM035439.1:110913953-110918953 GCA_020310875.1 Ceratopteris richardii | reverse complement strand
ACATCTTTACCTTGGAGATGTTGACCAGGGGAATCCTTTTACCCTACAAATCTTCCAGATGCACTGCACCATGTGGTAATACCTTGATCACCCTATATGGTCCTATCCATTTGGGTGCTAATTTGGTTGAAATTGCTGGAACTTGATGCGCTAAAACCATGGATCCTTCCTGAACTTCATTGGACCTCAGATACCTGTCGTGTAGTCTCTTGCGCTCTTCTTGTGTTACGTGAAGTTTTTGCATTGCTCCTTGTCTATATTCTTCTAATGCCAGCAATCTCTAAATGGGAGGTTCAATCTCAATGGTTTTGATTCCCATTTCCTTTCTGATAATGAATTCAAATGGGGCTAATGCCTTTTTTCCATATACTAAGCGAAATGGACTCTCATGAGTGGTTCCCCTCCTTGTAGTTCTGAAAGCCCAAATTGCCCTGATCAATGCTTGTGGCCAAAAGCTTTGATGATCAAAAGATAATTTGCGCAGCAACCCGATCAAAATCTTATTGGAGCTCTCTGCTTGGCCATTTGCCCTTGGGTAGTAGGCACATGACTTTTTATGAAAAACCTTGTATCTGTCAAATATAAATTGGAGCAATTGATTTACAAAATGTGTGCCTCTATCACTAGTGATTTCCAGTGGGCAACCAAATCTTGAGAAAATACTTTTATACAAGAACTTAGCTACTGTTAACGCCGTGCAGTCCACAGTTGCTTTAGCCTCTATCCATTTAGTTGCATAACATGTGGCCATCAAAATATACTTCTTACCCCCAGGTTGACCAGTTGGACTAATTGGTCCTATGAAGTCAAGACCCCAACGTTCAAAATGGGAGCCATCCTGTAGATATGACTAATGGTTGGAAATTCAATCTGGTTGGCGTAGGAGCACACCTCTGGCAGATGTGGCATTCTTTAGCAAACTTGATCGCATCCTTGTAAATATGAGGCCACCATAGACCCTTGTGGATGATTCTCTGAGCCAATTCTTCCCCCTTTAGATGTCCTTCATTGTGTGCAGCTTCTAGCAAAAGATTTACCTCCTCTGGATAAACACACTTTCTCAAAATATCATCTTGACAATATTTATATAAATTCCCGTTTATAAGTGAATATGCTTTGGCTTTCAGGAGAAATCTTCTCTTTTCTATAGGCGTCAAGTGTTCTGGGACTTTCCCAACAGTGAGAACATGGAGAATTCCATCATACCAATCAATCTGAATTGCTACTAAGAAGAGATTGCTATCCACTAGTTCATCATTAATACCTGTTGCTTTTTCACTCATTGCAGTCCTCGACACTTGATCTGCCATGTAGTGCTCTTTTCCTGGCTTAATATGGATATCAAAATTAAATTCTTGAAACAAGAGTAATCATCTCCAAATCCTTCCAGCTACTCTAGGCTTGTTTATCAAGTACTTCAAGGGTTGATGGTCAGATATAACTATAAAATGTACACCAAGAAGGTAATGCCGAAACTTCTGAAGAGCAAATACAATAGCCAAACCTTCCCTTTCCGTTGTATTGTAATTCCTTTCAGCTTGGTTGAGTAGTCTGCTGGCATAGGAGATAGGTCTATCAACCTTGTGTGATGATGGTTGAGCTAGAACTGCACCAACATCATGAAGACTAGCATTTGTATGCACATGAAATTCCAATGACCAGTTAGGAACACTTAAAAGTGGAGCAGTACATAGCCTCAATTTTAGTTCACAAAATGCTTTCTCAGCTTCAGCACTCCATGAGAAAGGGACCTTTTTACTGGTAAGCCTTGACAAAGGCTTATCTATTTCTGAATACATCCGAATGAATCTTGTATGATATCCTGCATGGCCCAAGAAACTTTGCACTTCCTTTGGACTTTGTGGAATTGGCATGGAAAGAATAGCCGTAACCTTTGCAGGGTCCAAGAAGAGTACCCTTGGTGACCAAAAAGTGACATTTATCAGGATTCAATTTCAAACTTGTTTTGAGACATTGCTCAAAAATTTCTTTTAAGTTTTCCAAATGATCATGGAAATTGTGAAGTGCTGCTCTTCTATCTGTACCTGAAAATACTGAAAAGTCATCCATGAAAATGCGGAGAAAGGTGGTTAACCACTTGCCCAATATCAGATACATTGTTCTATTAAATGAAGCTGGTGCATTCTTCAAACCAAAAGCCATGAGGGTATAGACATAAGTGCCCCAAGGAGTAACAAAGGTTGTTTTGTCCCTATCATCAGGATGGATCACTATCTAATTGTAGCCACTAAAACCATCCAAGAAGCTATACAAAGTGTGACCAGCTACTTCCTCAAGTACTTGCTCTATGAAGGGCTGAGGAAATCCATCTTGAACAGTCACTTTATTCAAAGCACGAAAATCAACACAGACTCTTATTTTTCCACTGCTTTTCTTGGGCACAATAACCATAGAAGAAAGCCACCTGGAATGTTCTACTGGAACAATTATACCTGCTTCTTCTAGTTTTGTAATTTCCGCTTTTACCGCCTCTGCGTACTTCGGATTTAGTCGATATGGCCTACTTCTTGCAGGTGCGGCTCCCTCAACTAAGGGTATTCGATGTAACCCAGGCTCCTCTGGTATCCCTGTTAGATCTTTATAGGACCATGCAAAGACACTTTTGTAAGCAAAAAGCAAAGACGTTACCTTGTGTAGTAAAGAAGGATAATGCCACAACCAAGAGGCCAAGTGGACTACTTGAGGGTTCTCTTCATCCCCTAGATTTACTTCTTGAACCAATGTTTCAGGACTAGTCTTGTTTAAGAAATCATCTCCACCATATGCAAGAGTGGACTTTAGCTTATATTCTGCAACATGTTCTTTTATCCATCCTTGAGGTATATCCAAAAAGGGGAGATCTCCTCTGCCTTTGGGCCCATAACCTTCCTGTTCTGAAATCTCTATGGTTGTTGCCCTTTCAACATTAGTAATCTCCTGCAAGCTCTTATTCTTCAACTCCTTGTGAATCTCATGGCCTTTTCCTGCAACTTCTTCATCTGCAACTTCTTCCTCTATTTCATTGATTTCCACCATGCAACACTCCGCACTTTCCATCATCCAATTCAATAATGTATCTTCTTCCTGGGGTAGAGAGGGCATTACTTGAGTGTCCACAGTATATCCAGTAGTTTTCCCTGAGTCGAATCCCTCTTCCAAGTGTAGTTGCAATTGGCTATTGGTGCTAGTTGAAATCCATAGTTTTTTTCTCCCCCAATCTTGCAAAGCTTTTGCTTGCCTCAGCCAAGGTCTCCCCATGAGTAAAGGGTAAGAAGTCTCCTGTGGAGGTGCAAGAACAACAAAATCTAGAACAAAGTGGCAACCCTGTACTATCATCAGTACCTTTTCAATAATGCCAAGGGGCGCAACCTGATGTTGATCTGCTAGTGTAACTGTGAATGGTGCCATCTTGGTGGGGTTCAAATTCAGTTTCTTCATGGTGAAATCCGGCATCAAATTGATACCAGAGCCTCCATCTATGATTACACTTGTGAGAGCTTCATCCTTTATACAAACAGATAATCTTGAGCTTTGGTAGTCTGCCAAGGGTTTAGGGGGAAAATCAACCATGAAACCATCTATAGTGGGTGATTGGACCAAGTGAGGAGAGTGTATAATCTTCAATAAGTCACTTCTTATTTTTGAATCCATCCTTATAAGTTCGTATAGACTAACCTTGTGATGAATACCTTTCAAGATCTGTTCAATGTTTACCTCATGAGTGTCTTCTTGTAGAGTTGTTCATTGGTCCCTTAGAGAAGTAGCCATCCTTTCATAAGCTCCTTCAATTTCTGCCTGGTCCTTCCACCCAGACTTCTTTTCCTCTTCTTTATCCTGGACTCCCTCTTGTTCCTCTCTATGGGTTGCTGCCGCTTGTCTGGCTCTAGTCCTCATGGGTATTGTGGAGGATGAAACAACATAAGACTGAGTGGTCATACCTTCTTCTTGTGGAGAGACTGCAATCATGTGGATTGGAGTAGGACGGCTTCTTGGGCAGTCTTTGGTATAGTGATCCTTGGCCTCTGGACAATGTTGGCAAGGAGATGCATCTTTTGGAAAGGAACACCTATTTTGCATGTGGCCATACTCCCCACAACGATAGCACATCAAAGGTCTATTATATCTAGGCTTCGCACGCCGATTATCCTCTCTATTAGGTGTATTTGAAGTACTAGCATAATATGAATCCAAAGTTTGAGGGTTACCTCTTTGCTGTGTGTCCTTGAGGTAGTAACAATCTCTGGCTTCATGCCCATCCTTCCCACAAAATTGACAGCTTACCTTGTTGGGACAATTAGCATTGGAATGTCCATTGTTGTTACAGATTGTACACCAAATCTGCCTCCTTATATCCTGAGTGGTCCGCAAATCTTCTAACTCTCGGCAAAGTTGGGCTACTTCATCATTAGTGCGAGACAATGGTGGCAAGACCTTCTCTTCTTGTTGATTTTGTTGCATTTTCAATGCCTCCAGTTCCTTCCTTAGTTGCCCAATAGGATCCAGTTCTACAGCATAATTCGATTGTGTATCCCCTTCAAAATGTTGCCTATCTTCTTCAATGCATGATGCTGCTGCAACAAAATCATTAAGGGTTGCATCCAATCTAAGAGACTCACATAACTTCTGCTGAGATGACCTGGGCAGAGATTTTTCTATCCATTTTTTCACCAAGAAGTCACTTGGAGCATGTGGCAAGCATGCTACAAGTGTTTTTGTTCTATTGTGAAGTTCATAAAAGGATTCAGCTGATCTTAGCTTTAGATTCTCTAGCTGATCTAGAGCTCTTTCCGAGGAATCACTAGGTCGAAATGTCTGTGAGAACGCCGCCTTCAGAGCCTCCCATGTAGCAAAATGGCCATCTGCATATTGACTATACCATTTATCTGCAAGAACTTCCAATGTGGATGGAAAGAGTGCCAACATTGCATCCTCTCTATTCTGCAAACCTCATCCACGGCATAAGGAGATGAATCTCCTCACATGATCATCCGCATCCTCAT